>BLSH010555554.1:690143-707055 GCA_018402905.1 Glandirana rugosa | reverse complement strand
GATTTTGTCAAAAATGTACTAATATCTATTGTCTATTATAGCAATACACAGCTAATACCGTGCATTCTCCTGAAGAAGCGGGATAACCGCGAAACTGGTCGGGAAGCACTAGTAGAATGACTGTGAAAAAATAACATTTAACTATTACCCACTACATGGGATGGTGATGTAATGAATGTATAAAAAAGTTCTTTTTTTATATATATACGTATGTATTGAATAAATATTTGTTTTTATACAAACAACCAGTTTGTGAGTCCATTTTGGTACCATGTAAAATCCCATAGCCCCCTTCTCTCTCCCCTAGTGGGTGAGTCGTCCTATTCTCACATGGGACAAATATTTCTATATTGAACAGGGATGTAGGTACTTTATTTTAATGTAAAATAACAATATACTGAGCTTCACACATAAGCTTCATATGTTGTTTAATTTATGTCTCTAATTGCCTGGGCTAACGGGACCAAGCTGCTTCCATCGGTCCTTGAAGGACAGAGCAGTTTTTCACAATCGATTTACATTTCCTTTAATTGTTCTTTTAATATGGATATTGTTGTGCAAATTTTCCTATATATGTTATAGGTTATGGGAAAATTTACTCAAACTGTTTTTTTACCACTAGATCACTTTTTTTTTTATTTGCTTGATTTTGGACAAGATGAGTTATCTGGTGCAATTTGCATGGATCCCACATACCATTCCCAATTGGTTGTTAGCCAATGATATGTATTGTCCAATTAATCGATCAGTGGCTCACTATATGCATTATATTGCTTATTTAAACAGTATGCTAGTATGTCTATGTCAGCTATGACTAAGCGTCCCCCCTGAGACGTGAAACACATTAGCTGTTATGCCCCATCAGGGGTCCTGTTCGTGTCTTCATGTGATGTATTGATCTGCTTTTAATACTCTTCAATAAAGCGGTGTGTTTTTGGAAGTGCGGCTGTCCAGGAATTCCTTCATCCGACGTTGTTCTCAGTGTTACTATCCCATTTCTATGTCTCCTTGAAAAAACACTTTGGGCGATGATGGAAGAAGATGTGGCATAGAAGGAAGAGGAGGAGGAAGAGGGGTCATTTCCACGGTTATCAGGCCAGTCATTCACAAGTGGCTCGGAGGGTGGGTTCCTGCACCAGCATAGGCCAGGTAAAAAAATTTCAATCCAGGGCACAGTTCTGGAGGATGAGGAGGACGAGGATGATGAGGAGGAGGATGAACCGTGTTCACAAAAGGGGGGCACCCAACGCAGCTCGTGGACATCACTGGAGCATGGCTGGGGGGATACGGAGGACACAGATGATACAACTCCCACAGAGGACAGCTTGTCTTTGCCTCTGGGCAGCCCGGCACACATGAGCGACTACATGCTGCAGTGCCTGCGCAACAACAGCCGAGTTGCCCACATTGTAACTTGTGCTGATTACTGGGTGGCCACCCTGCTGGATTCCCATTACAAGGACAATGTGCTGTCCTTAATTCCCTCACTGTAGCGTGATCGGAAGATGCTCTGGTAGACGCGCTGCTGAGGGCATTCCCAAATGACACCGGGGGCTCAGTGGAAGCACAAGGCGAAGGCAAAGGAGGAGGAAGAGGTCGCCAGCGCAGCTGTGGCACCGCCAGCACCTCAGAAGGCAGGGTTAGCATGGCTGAAATGTGGAAAAGCTTTGTCAGCTGCACGCCACAACAAACAGCACCACCAGCTGAAAGGCAAGGTCTTAGAAGGAGGCAGCATTTCAGCAACATGGTGGAACAGTATGTGTGCACATGCCTACATGTACTGACTGATGGGTCTGCCCCATTCAACTTCTGGGTCTCCAAATTGGGCACATGGCCTGAGCTTGCCCTTTATGCCTTGGAGGTGCTGGCCTGCCCTTCAGTCAGTGTATTGTCTGAACGTGTGTTTAGGACGGCAGGGGGGCGTTATCACAGACAAGCGCAGCCGCCTGTCCGCAGCCAACGTGGACAAGCTAACCTTTATTAAAATGAACCAGGCATGGATCCCACAAGACTTGTCTGTACCTTGTGCGGAATAGCCATTTATATCGGCCTCACACAGCCATTGGTATACTTAAGTGAACGTATCCTTTTTTTTTTAATATGTCTCAATATTTTGGGGGCTACCCCAATTAGAAAAAAAAAACAAACAAAAAACAGTGTTGGCTACCTCCTCCTCCACCGCCACTTCCACCACCTACACCGCCACGGTCACCGCTTCCTCAACCTCCTACTCCACATCCACCTCCTCCTCCATTTGTTATTTTTTTTGTGATTTTAAGTTATTTCCCCATCCACATTTGTTTTCAGGGCACTTGTCCTTCTCGTACCCCCATTTTGCTTCCTTTTGCAGCCCTTTAGCCCTTTCCAGGACTTTTTTAGAGCCATTTTTATGCCCAAAAGTTTGGGTCACCATTGACTTCAATGGGGTTTCGGGTCAAGTTCGGGGCCGAACTCGAACTTTTTCACGAAGTTTGGCTGAACCCGCCCATCCAGGTGTCCGCTCAACTCTATATATGATCATAAAGAAACACCTGTGTTAATGGGCAGGGGTATATTTTGTCCTCTGGTGAGGCATTGTAATATCCTTGGTGTACAGACTAGGCATATGCTTGCATATACTGTATATTATATAATTTTCCTTTATATATGTTTCCACATATCAGAACAAACCTTAGCTAATGCATAATTTCTGAAAATAATACTAACAAATAATAACAAAGGCTAAGCAGTTTTTCATTATTGGATATGATGGTGAGTAAAAAGGTTTTTCACACTTTTTGGTATGATTCATAAATACTTTCTTTAAATGTTTTTTTACTTGAAAATTCTCTGGAATTATTTTAGCTAAAACTATATTTAGTAACAGGAAATTCTGTTATGTCATCTTTCTATACATTCAAAAGTACTCTGTGAAAGTCATTGTACAGCACCACACCAATTTCGGTTTCCAATGTGCCAAATCTTACTTCCTGCATGAGTGAAATTCAGCAGTTTCTATGTACACCTCTTAAAGGCATATAACTAAAATATATCATTAGTTAATTTCATGAAAAATAGCTAAAACGATATCTACCACTATATATTGTTATTTCCATTTAAGCTAATGGCGACCAGTAAACAATTTAAGTACAAAAGAAAAAAGACTGCTTTTATGCGTGTACTGTAGCTATTCACAAAATTGAAAGACTAATGGAAAAAAAACACCACAGTAGGTATAGGTCAAATTATTCAGATATTTAAAAGCCAAGCTGCATTTGCATCATGTTTAGGGAACATTGTATGACTGGGTGTTCAATTTCAACATCTGCTTACAGAGAAGTACAGCCATGGCTCATTTGTCTGTACTTCTGTACGACTGACAGTGATGCTGCATTCACCTAGGTAAGTATGATTAAAAAAACAACCCTTCTCTTTATATAAAAAAGATATTGATTAAAAGACACGGTTGCTCGTATTGTTGTCAGGTATTCAGTGGTGCAAAAAAAAAAGAGCAGGAGATGACTAACAACTGAACAACTTAATGAGAAATTATGACTTAAGGTTCACAATGAAGTTCAGGTACAAAAATGTGGTATTTACAATGTAATATAACTATTTAACAATTGCAAACAAACAGCAATACTGTTGAAGGTTAACTCTTCTAGTTCCTTAATGCAGATTAGCACAGCACCACAATAGCTCACCAACCTAGTCCTGCCATTCCACTTTTTTGGCAACTCACTGTAACACCACCTCACATTACTTTAATTAAAGACTCTGGATTTCACTAACGATCAGATTGTGTATTACTGTGCTTAGCCACTGTTTGGGGAAAACATTCTGGTCAGCCTATTCCTTTCCTATGAGTGCCTTTACATAGTAGAATGTGGTCCCTAAGGTTATGGGATCCTTTGGCCCTTTTCCTTTCTACTACTCTAATCTATTTTAACCTTGGAGAAACCATTCTCTGTCACGTGTGGGGGTTGTCTTCGCTGACTCAAATATCACAGTCTGCCCAAAGACTTCAGGGCATGCCCATGATTGCATGTGCTTTCTCTAAGCCAGTGTTTTCACCAGTCACAAATCATTATGGTTATGGCTATGGTTGCTTCTTCTTCATAGGTCCAGTGATTCCAGATTAGACTTTCTATCCAAAACTAGCATAGCACCTATCTTTTTTTTTTTTACTAAATAAGACATACTGTATATATTGTTCATCCTGATCCATGGACCACAGGTTGGAAGACACCAGGAAGTAGACCTAAAGCAGATAAATAAAATGCAGGCAATAGTGCAGCAGAATAGGCCACCCGATTACAGTCTTGAGCTGTCAGTCAGGGCTGGCTGCTCAAACAAATAGTAAGGATACAAGTCAAATGTCAAAGCAAGCAGCATATATATATATATAACCAGGGAAAAGCCAGAGTTCAGAACAGGCAGTTGACTCACATAACCAACAACAAACCCGAGGTCAGGGCAGGCACTGGACATGAAAAAATACAAAAGCAAACCAGAGGTCAGAGCCGGAAGCAGACATGGAGAACCAGGAACAAGCCAGAGGTTTATACACAGGAATCAATGGATAAGATGTGGTCTGGATAGCAGAAATGCTCACCTGGGACTCAGCTATTGGCTTGCAATAGCTTTGCTCAGCAGCGAGCTGGGCAGTTGCACCAAGCTGAAATAGGCTGGGCAAGAGGAATAAGGTGATCTGATTGGCTGCAGCCTGACAGTAGAGAAGGGTGCTTCTCAGATTGGCTGCGGCCTGAAAAGGAGGGAAAAATTGCCACTCTGGTTGCAACCAGTCAGGAGAAGAGAGCATCTGTGATTCACTGTAACCTGTTGGGAAAGGGAGTGCACCAATCTGATTGGACGCGGCTGCAAGACTCTGGGTAAAACCCAGAAAGTGTGTGTGGCCATTCGCCATAGAAGCAGAAGTGGCACTGGATCCTGGAAAGTAAGTAATGCTGACACTGTTGATGAAAAGTATTTTTATTTTTTCAAAACAAGCAGGTAAGGAAAATATATGTTTTATTATTTATCAAAGATTAAACAGTAGTGTAATAGTTAAATGGTAACATTTACATAGAAAATAGTATGTGATATTTTTTATTAGTTTAGGTTTCATGCATTAGTGTACCATTTGTTAGACTATATGCAATTATGACAACAAAATACAACAGTGCCTTGCTTTAACCACCTCAACACCGGACAATTTTATCCCCTTCCTGCCCAGGCCAATTTTCAGCTTTTAGCGCTGTCACACCTTTAATGACAAATGCGCGGTCATGCAACACTGCACCCATATGAAATAATTTTTTTACACAAATAGAGCTTTCTTTTGGTGTTATTTGATCATCACTGGGATTTTTATTGTTTGTTTAATAAACGAAAAAAGGCCGAAAAGTTTGGGGAAAAAATGCATGTCTCCATGTTTCTGTTATACAGTTTTGCAAATAAATAATCTTTTTTCATAAATTTAGGCCAAAATGTATTCTAAGTCCAAAGAGAGAGAGTGTGGGCACTGCTCAGACCGTGTATAGCTCCAGATTCAGTGCAGGTGCTAGCCCTGGCTTATCACCATCAATAGTAGTCCCAAGAAGAAGAAGATGGCTGCACACCACACCGTCAGGAGTGGAATAAATGTTCTTTTATTGGAATCGTCAAGCCAAAGCAGGTCACAGGAAAAGATGCTGGTTATCGTTTCAAATGCTAGCTGCGTGCTTGTTCACATGCAGCCACTGTGTGAAACATTAACCAGCATCTTTTCCTGTGACCTGCTTTGGCTGAACGATTCCAATAAAAGTACATTTATTCCATTCCTGTCGGTGTGGTGTGCAGCCATCTTCTTCTTGGGACCAAAATGTATTCTGCTACATTTCTTTGGTGAAAATAATCTAATCAGTGCATTTAGTGTATATTATTTAGTCTGTAGGAAAGTCCACAAACTAGGGTGTGTAGATATATATATATTGTTTCTGAAAATTGATCCTGATGTACTGATGGCCAAACTCATTTCTTGAGGCCCAGAAATGCCAAAACAGTACAAATATCCTCCAAATTACCTATTTTTGGAAAGTAGACAAACCAAGGTGTTTAGTAAGAGGCATGGCACATTTTTTGAAGTTGTAATTTTTTGTCCCAACTTTTTGGAAAATGAAGAAATTTTTAAAAAATTGTATTTTCCATGTTTTTTTTTTTTATTTCTTACATACTGTCACCAGTGCAGTACAGCGTGAACATATAACTGGTGTGGTGGTGATCAAGGACACTGAATGGTGACAGTATGTAAAAAAAAAAAAAAATATATATATATATATTCTTTTCAATTTTTAAAATATTTTTTTCTTTTTTATTACATTTTTTCTTTTGTTAATTTTTTTTACATATAGTAACCAGAGCAATACAGTGTTGCCATAGTAACACTGTACTACTTTGGTGAGGTGATCAGGATTTTTTTTTATACACTATGATGGCTTATAACTGTGAATTTTACAGTTACTGTATAAGCAAACATTATTTACTATTGTGATTAGCTGTAATTGGCCACAGCTAATCACATGGCATAGATGGACTATGATTGGCCCTGTCTGTACCATGTGATCACTGTAACCAATTACAGAGCTCATCACAATAGTATTAACATATGAAAGGCATTGTGTACGATTGTCATGTAATCTACTGTTATTGGCCACAGTGATCACATAGTAACGGCAGTGAGATAGTACAGTGATCTGTCATTGTATGTGTACAATGTACACAGCGGGTGACAGATCGCGGCAAAGCTCAGCCCGTGGGGCATGGGCAAAGCAGGTTCTGGGAAGGATGTCATATGACATTTTCCCAGAACAATAAGGCTGCCATTTGGGCATCATTTTACAATGGCCCGGGCGGTAAGGGGTTAATACAGAAAAACATATTAGAAATGTGTCTGTGTTTTTCACGCATACTGTACGTACCATAGAAAACCTGTATTCCTAAATTCTACTTCTCTGCCTTGCATAATACACGAACAAAGAAGTACATACACATGAAAATGCCACAACACATGCATAGGTATATATTTTAATGAAAGCTCCATCATCATTTTTTTATAGGGCATGTAGTATTTTTTCCTATGTTACTAAGTGCTTTCTAACCCTGGTTAAGAGAATCAATTTGCCTTCCCTCCCTCTTGCTGGGGACAATCTGACAACGGGTCTGATGGAGGTAGATGATTCATACCTGCAGTTTGTTTGGGCTGTAAGTACTTTCCAAAAAATAAGAAACACCAAGAGGTATGCAAACGAAGGGGGATGCATGTCAGCCTCTGCATTCCTCCTACTCTTTCTTGTTACAGGAACGTGCTCATAGCCAAGACAAGCTGCAGCTTTGAATCAGCCGTCTCCTTTATAGCTGTTGTCAGATCAGATAGATACTGCTAGTTGCTACAATTGTTAGAAATTAAATATTCATAGAAACAGGGAGTGTTGCTAGGATTGTAAAAGACCTTAGGTACCCTTGTAAACCCTGAAAAAATGATGTGGCGCGTCTAGCCTATCATGCTAACTGGTGGGTGTGATAACATTGCACTAGTAGGAGGTGATTAAACAGGCATGGTAAAAAAAGAACCTAAGCCATACCTAGGACATATTCTACAGTCCTTGCACCCACAAAAAATAAAGTATACAATGTATAATATAGTAGTGCCGGGGTCAGCTGCATGTAATGTACACCAATAACTCTAAAAAGAAATTGCACTGTAAAGCCTGAGGAGCAGCTGGCACAACAACCAATAAAAATTCTGTAGCTTATTAGAATCAGAAAGCACTACGCTAATGTGAGCAAAGCATAAATCAAAAAAGTAAACAGAATAAAAAAACATGAATCCTTATACAAGTGTGTAAATGATAATAACAATCACAATAAAACAGAATAGTCCCCAGAAAGTAAATCAAACACAGAATAGTCCAAAATAATCTGAAGATGAAATCTTAAGATTGCACCATCAATAAGGAATTCCACCACACTGCAAGTGCTCTAACAATCAGATATCCCAAAACACCACAATTGTTCCACCAGACCACCACCATATGGACTCTGTTAGGTATAACAAGAATCAATAGCACATTGGTATTTTCAGGATCCCCATATGGAAAATATGCTTCCTCTGGATACTCAGCTGCATCCTCATGTGCATCTCGTCCACCATAGGAGATTCAATCTTTCAATGATATCAGCAATAGTGCAGGTAAACATCAGTAGCCCTTCCGGCATCTGTAAAGCAACTCTTTTAGCTGTAGCTTTCTGAATCCTCCATACTGTCTTAGGAATTTCAAACGTATAGTTTTGAGATAGTACAGCAATGGTTTCCAGGAGTAAAAGGATCCTGGCAGATTTCATCAGGTATTTGTTTGGCTACATGATAAGCAGTTGAACGTCCTGACTTTACTAAACTTGCGGTTAGTTTCGTTCTGGATTAAAATTCAGACAAATTTTTTTTTTGCGGAAATTCGGATGTATCCAAATTATAATAGTTTCGAATTTGAATGAATCCGAAACAATGAAAAAAAATTCAGACGAAATTTGAATTCAAATCATTTTCAAATTGTTTTCGAATAGTATTTGAAAAGATTTCAAATTCGAATAGTTTTCAAATTCGAAAAGTCCTCAAATTTGAATAGTTTTCCAATTTCCAAAGAGAACAAAATAGAGTAGAAAACAAAGGAATAGAACAGAGAAAAAAATATAACAAAAACAAAAGAATAGAATACAACAGGGTAAAATAGCTCTGTTCCACTCCATCACAATATATTCTTTCATTTTCTGTTATATTCCTCTCTATTGTATTCTATCTTTTTCCATTCTATTCCTCCACTTTCCACTCCACCCCATTTTCCTTGGAAATTGGAAAACTATTTTGAATTAATTTGAATTAATTAATTGAATTCAAAAACTGTTCAAATGCGAAAATGATTCAAATTCGAAAACTTTTTGAATTCGAAAACTATTCAAAATTGATTCAAAAACCTTTTGAATTGATATAAAAACGAATAAACAAAACAAATTCCGAAAATGAATCAAATGAATGACACGAATCTAACTAAACTAATTTATGTAAATAAGAAAACGAAACTAAACCACTATTTTCGCTCTGCACATGTCTAGATTTTACTGCTCCTGCCGCAGTTAAAGTGAATGTAAACCCACCACCATGTATTCTCCATTAATACAATTTTTGTAAAGTATTTAGGTCAAGCAGCCTCCCTAGTGACATCTTACCTTCCATATGTCACCCCCTTTATCACACAGAGCCTAGCAAAACTCCGATGGCAGGTGGGCAGAGCCATGATGTCACTAGGCTCCCGCCCACCGTTACCCTCCCCTTGTATTGGCAGCATGCACAGGGGACACAGTGCTCACAGCCCCCTGTGTGTGTCCTGCATACAACATTGGCATTCGGAAATGATTGGTGCGGTGAGGGACAGTTGCTCACACCAATCTCCCTGCATGGCTTTTCAGCAGACAGCCATGGGAGGGAGAGAAGGAAGAATCGGCTGATTAAAAAACCTTGCAGGGAGATCGGTGTGAGCAACTGTCCCTCCGTCCCTGCACTGATCATTCCCAACTGTCCCTGGTGCCTTCCTCCACCCCCCATGTTCTCCTCCAGCCCCCCTTCTTCTTTAGCCCCCCTCCGTGTCCTCCTCATTCAGCTGCTGTGTCTTCCTCCTCGCCCCCCTCTCCTCCCCCACAGCCGGCTTCTCCCCTCTGCTGCGGGCTGGGGGGGTGTCAGGATGGCGAGTGGGAGGAAGGGCTTGGTAAATAAGTCATTTACTAGCCCCTTCCTTGCCTGAATGGGGCATAGAGAGCGTTCGTTACTGTGATAACTGAGCAGAGCGATCTGTGTGTCACTCGTCCCTCTGCTTCAGTTTATGAATGGATGGCAGCCGTTGTCCATTCATCTTCAATGCAGAGAAAGAGATTGGGGAATTTGTGTCCTCAGCCCCTTTCTTTGTTCCAAAGGGGAGATTTAGGGGTCTGTTTTGACCCCCTGACATCTCACCAAAGCCCCTCCCAAGGGAGCTGATTAATAAAAATTGCAAAATTAAAAAAGATACAAAAATTGTAAAAGAAAATAAATGACACCATCAACTGCCCTTCTGGCACTGTCCACTGCCCTACTGACACCATCCACTGTTCTACTGACAGTGCCCACTGCCCTACTGACACCATCAACTGCCCTACTGACACCGTACACTGCTCTACTGACACCGCCCACTGCTCTACTGACACCACCCACTGCCCTACTGACACCACCCACTGCCCTACTGACACCGCCCATTGCTTTGACACCATCAACTGCCTTACTGACACCGCCCACTGCTCTAATGACACTGCCCACTGCTCTACTGACACCGCCCACTGCTCTGACACCATCCACTGCCCTACTGACACCATCCACTGCTCTACTGACTCCGCCCACTGCTCTAATGACACATCAACTGCCCTACTGACACGTCCACTGCTCTACTGACACCATCATCTGCCTTACTGACCCGTCCACTGCTCTCCTGAGACCATCAACTGCCCTACTGACACCACCCACTGCTCTACTGACACCATCAACTGCCCTACTGACACCGTACTCTGCTCTACTGACACCATCCACTGCCCTACTGACACCATCCACTGCCCTACTGAAGATAGGAAGCGGTGTACAGGAGGAGTGTGGAGCGATGCTCAGAAGATAAGAAGTGATGTACAGGAGGAGTATGGAGTGATACTCAGAAGATAGGAAGTGATGTACAGGAGGAGTATGGAGTGATACTCGGAAGATAGGAAGTGATGTACAGGAGGATTGTGGAGCGATACTCAGAAGATAGGAAGTGATGTACAGGAGGAGTGTGGAGCGATACTCAGAAGATAAAAAGTGATGTACAGGAGGAGTATGGAGAGATACTCAGAAGATAGGAAGTGATGTACAGGAGGATTGTGGAGCGATACTCAGAAGATAGGAAGTGATGTACAGGAGGCGTGTGGAGCGATACTCAGAAGATAGGATGCGATGTACAGGAGTAGTATGGAGTGATACTCAGAAGATAGGAAGTGATATACAGGAGGAGAATGGAGAGATGCTCAGAAGATAGGAAGTGATGTACAGGAGGAGTATGGAGCGATGCTCAGAAGATAGGAAGTGATCTACAGGAGGAGTATGGAGCGGTACTCAGAAGATAGGAAGTGATGTACAGGAGGATTGTGGAGCGATACTCAGAAGATAGGAAGTGATGTACAGGAGGTGTGTGGAGCGATACTCAGAAGATAGGAAGTGATGTATAGGAGGAGTATGGAGCGATGCTCAGAAGATAGGAAGTGATGTACAGGAGGAGTGTGGAGCGATACTCAGAAGATAGAAAGTGATGTACAGGAGGAGTATGGAGTGATACTCAGAAGATAGGAAGTGATGTACAGGAGTATGGAGCGATACTTAGAATATAGGAAGTGATGTACAGGAGGAGTACAGAGCGATACTCAGAAGATAGGAAGTGATGTACAGGAGGAGTGTGGAGCGATACTGAGAAGATAGGAAGTGATGTACAGGAGGAGTATGGAGAGATATTCAGAAGATAGGAAGTGATGTACAGGAGGGGTATGGAGCAATGCTCAGAAGATAGGAAGTGATGTACAGGAGTATGGAGCGATACTCAGAAGATAGGATGCGGTGTATAGGAGATGTATGGAGTGATACTCAGAAGAGATCCAGTTGTACTTATTGTGTAAAGGTGCCTAACCACTTCAATACAGGACCCTTATACCCCCTTCCTTCTCAGACCAATTTTCAGCATTCAGTGCTCTCACACTTTGAATGACAATTACTCAGTCATGCAACACTGTACCCAAACAACATTTTTATCATTTTTTCACACAAATAGAGCTTTCTTTTGGTGGTATTTAATCACCTCTGGGTTTTTTATTTTTTGCGACAGAAGTGAAAAAAGAGCGAAAATTTTGAAAAAAAAACACCTTTTTTAGTTTCTATGATAAAATTTTGCAACAAAAGTAATTTCCTCTTTTTTTCAAAATTTGGGCCAAAACCTATACTGCTACATATCTTTGGTAAAAATAACCCAAATAAGTGTATATTATTTGGTCTGTGTGAAAGTTAGAGAGTCTACAAGCTATGGTTCCAATCATCGAAAATTGATCACTAGAGTTGAGCGAACCCGAACTGTGAAGCTCGGGTCTGTACCGAACTTTGGGGTGTCCGTGGCCCGGACCCGAACCCGGACTTTTGAAAAAAGGTTTGGGTTCTGGGTTCGGGTATTTGATCACGCATGTTGAATAGCTGCAGGGCAGCCAATCAACAAGCGTTTCACTGGTTTGCCCTTAGAAGCCATCACAGCCATGCCTACTAATGGCATGGCTGTGATTGGCCAGTGCATCATGTGACCCAGCCTCTTTATAAGCTGGAGTCACTTAGTGCTGCATGTCACATGCTCTCTTGGTAGTGTAGGGAGAGGATGCTGCCGGCGCTGTGAGGGACAGATTGCAAATATAATAACATCTCATCCTGCATTACAGAACGATCTGATTGTGGACTAGGTAGAGATTACTACTACTACTGCTTTTAGGGACAGATTGCAGATCTAATAACATTTCATCCTGCATTACAGAACGATCTGACTGTACTAGGTAGAGTCTACTGCTTAGAGGGACAGATTATTGTTCTAAAATCATCTTCTAGTTCTATAGGGTCAGGTTCCTGCTGTTGCTGTAAAGGACAGATTATTGTTCTAAAATCATTGCCTACTCCTATAGGGTCAGGTTCCTGCTGTTGCTGTAAGGGACAGATTATTGTTCTAAATCTATGAAATATGAGAAATCCACCCCACCCCCCACATAACATCACTGTGATCAAAATGAATGTTGCCACTGTTATCAGGTGACCTCACACACACTGCACAATAATCCCTGCAACTTCTCTGCCCAGATGAACCTCCCCTGGATCAGTTGTCTGTGTGTCTTTTTGCTGGCATGTTAGGAGCTGGAATATTCATCTCTTCCCTGTTTATTACACTGAACTTGTGCTGATGTTGTAGAAAATGCCCATTGATCACTATCATCCAGTCAAAACCAAGGAAAGACACCATATCACTTCAGCATATAGAATCATGCTGAGGGGGGGGCGTGGCCTGACGGCGGAACGAGCGGACGTGTCTCTGGAGAGCTCCGCTCGAACGAGACACCATCCAGGGGCATCCTTCCACCCTGTTCAAGGGAGAGAAACGCATCTCCCTCAGATCTTTGCTCCTCTTCACGGCCTATCATTTAAGCCCAAAATCGGGCGAATCGGTGACGGAGTCCCGCGCGGCCGAAAATCGAGGCCGCGGCTTTTGCGGCCTACCCGCGACGGACCACACGACGAGGCCCCCGGAGCCTGGAGCACCCATCCACCCACCCAGCACATCTAACCTCCATCCCTGGGCCCTAACCTGCTAGAAATCGTGCCCCTCTAGCCGCAATTCGCTCTATTTAAAGGGGAAGGCCCAGTAAGATCCCAGGATGGAGGTGTGAACCCCCACCGCTGCAAGCCGAGGGACAAACACCAGCTACAGAGAGCCTCTCATAGACCTCATCATGGGGAAAAAGACAGACACACCACCTCAAGCCCGCTCCAGATCGCCCAGGGACAGCGAATCGCAAAGTGGCTACAACATACCGGACATGTTCCGATCCCAACCACGGGACAACCCGCTATCAGGTAGGACCTCTGCACCAAACACCCGTGCTCCCAGTCCCAACGCTACAGGGAGCAACCCGGAACACGCTCATACAACAAACCCTGGCCCTTCCCAACCGCTAAATTTACAAGATCTCCGCATGGTTGCGGAAGATATCAAAGCCACCCTAGCCACGGCAATTGCGGACCACCGACATGACCTCCAGGTGACAAATACACGCATGGACAACATAGAAACTACCACGACCCGCCATAATGCAGAGCTACAACAACTCCACTCCCTATCGCAAACTCATGACTATCAAATCAGAGACCTTCATCGACGCATCGAAGACCTGGATAACCGGGGACGAAGGCATAACATCAGGGTACGAGGCATTCCTGAAACAGTGGAACCTACACAAATCACCCGGGCTACCATATCCATCTTTAACGACCTTTTAGGCCGCCCGCCAGAAACTCCATTGGAGTTTGAACGACTTCACAGGGCCCTACGACCGAGAGGCAGAGACACTGACCCACCCAGGGACGTTATCTGCTGTTTAGTCAACTTTAAAGTAAAAGAAGAGATCCTACGACAAGCAAGACTACGCCGCACACTTCTATTTCAAGGGCACGAGATAAAATTATTCCAGGACCTCTCGCCCATAACCCTGAAACACAGAAGAGACCTCCGACCTTTATTAGAAGCCCTACGCACCAGAGGGATACAATACAGGTGGAAATTCCCCTTTTGCCTGTCGGCATCCCACCAAGGATGCTCTGCTTATCTCAGGGTCCCAGAGGAACTTCCTGCCTTCTGCGACACTCTAGATATCCCTCGAGTAGCCGTTCTGGACTGGTACAGTGATCTGCGCAATGGAAACCTGCCCAGAACCACATCTATGGATACCATTCCGGAGAGAGACGACTACCAACTACGCAGAAGAAGATCCTTGTCCCCCAGAGCTCACGGCCCACCAAGGGGCAGGAGCGCAACCCACATAAGCCCTACAGCCTCGCCAGTACACCGGCGACCACGCCAAGATAACTGAAGGTCCCTACCTCTCCAACCCCGAGACATCGCCTCTAGCCCGATGACACCAAGAACTTCTGCTCTCCTACTCCTTTTCTGCAAAGAAAGCTACTTTTACCAGACTGAAAACTCTCTTCGATAACTGAATGATCCTATCTTCTCTTCAAACGCTGCCTACAATGAGAACTCCCCCCGAAGAAGATTGAAGACTTACCTCACATGGTGGAGACGCCCCCCCGGAACCCCCGAAGACTGGAAAATCCATAGCAACAAAAACGAGAATGGCTTACTGCCTCCATCTTCATTAGAAGAACTACATCCACATATACGGGCCCTAAACCTCTTCCGATCCATATACATTGACCTGCCTGAATAACTTCATGATGGAGTACCGGATCTTGGGGAACTACCTCCGGGGGCGGGCGTACTCCCCACCAGTTGTTAAGAGGTAACAATCGGAATATCAAGGTAACCTGACCATATCTCTCCGATCTTCTTGTAGATTTCTCTGTTCATAGCTAGGAGGGATGGTTGCCCACCAGGACATTGATCCAGGGGGGCAATTAAGCCCATAGTGTAGTAATACATACTACTAGGTCTCTGACATACAGACCTTTTTCCATGTTCCTCGTTAAGGTTTTAACTGCACAATGTTATGTAGTGTTAACTTACTTGTTAGTCCGACTCGCTGGTAAACCTGGCTCACTGATATAGACATACCATCTGACACTAAATCAGCCCCATACCCCTTACCCCAAAACCTGCCCCACTCATGTGGTTGAGATAATCACATCTGTACCAACCCAGAAACATACCCGGGAGATATCAGAATCAATAAAATACCCCTATCTGAAATCACGTGCGCCAGGTGCCACCGGGTCGGATAAGTTTATGTTCTGTTTTGTTACTAACGTTCCCCCACTCTGAAGACAACATACCAAGGCAAATGACCCTCCCTGTAGGCAGACAATCTATAGACCCCAGTCCTACCCTACACAAAATCAAGGATCAAGGCATTCTGAGTTATACTATCAACTTCACAATGCTAATCGACTGTACTATAGCGACCCCTCAGCAAGGAAAATACCAGACCACCCAGACAGCTAAAATGGAATACATTGTACCTAACGACCCCTGACCAAAAGGACCTTTCAGCAATGCCCCTGGCAAGCTAAGATAAACCACTCCCCCTTTAGCCAAAGCAACCTTACTCGACAGGCCAAGATACACAACCTACTTGTGTTTGTCCCTCGGTGAAGCAGAATCCAGTGCTCCTCATACACCCGCCAACCGACCTCAGACACTCCTCCACACAGCATTTGCCCTCACCCCTGTGACAAGGGCATGAGGGTTAGCTGAACCCCCTCCAGACGACAACTCTATTTGGATAGTAGAGCCGACTACACGGCCTACTACTGGAAATACACTCTCCCACTACACCCCCCGTACCCACCTCCCATTTACCACCTCCTCCTCTCACCCTATTCTCATCTCTTCTCCCTCCTTCGTCCTGGACTCCGTCGGTCCCTGGCGGGCGGGCTCCCCGGGGACTTAGGCCATTGGCAAGATAAAAGACCTCCATATCGATACTCTAGACCTCAAATCCCTCTAACCCATACACACACACCCTCCTAGACCTAGCGAATAGTTACAGCCGGCACAATCCACAGGCAACAATGACTGCGTCAATTCACCCATCTACCCAAACCCCTTTGAAGATAGTTTCCCTCAACGTCAAGGGACTGAACATCCCAGAGAAACGAAGCAAGGTCCTTGACTTAATGCACAAGCTTAAAGCAGATGTCGTCTTTCTCCAAGAGACCCACTTCAAGACTGACCACATCCCAAAAATAACGAACAGATTGTTCCCAACTGCTTTCCACTCCACTAATGCTCAGGCTAAGACCAAAGGTGTCACCATCCTCATCTCTAAAAATACCCCTTGGCACTTCATGGACTCTCACCTAGACACAGAGGGAAGATATATCCTAATTAAAGGTCGTATAGGCAATACCCCCGTCACACTCGCAAACATCTACAGCCCCAACAAATCCCAAGTCAGCTTTTTCCGGAAAGTCACCCAGGCGCTAACTGCATTTCAAATGGGACTTACAATCTTCGGGGGGGACTTCAATGTAGCTCTTTACCCCCTTCGACACGTCCTCCAACACTTCCTATCTCCCATTTCGAGCGCTACGCCA
>BLSH010555554.1:669297-686169 GCA_018402905.1 Glandirana rugosa | reverse complement strand
CGATTCAAAATAGTGTTTCTCAATTAGGTTGTTAATCATTTCGAGACTAGAAAAAAGTGATACTATTTTTTGTTGACTGACTCTTTATTATCAACAAGGAGGGTCACGATACACTGTCTGTCCACTAAGAATAGAGTACGTGATCGTAAGTGTGGGGGTGTAGGGGGGAGGAAGGGACAGAAGAGGTCCCGAGAACCCTAACCGACAAGTTGTGGAGTCGTACTAAGAAAAAAAAAAAGGTAATCTTTTTAAAATAACCTTCATATATAAGTCATCGGATGACGGCAGCATTCTTAAGTAAACATAACCATGCAAGCATTGTACTGTCATAATTAAGGCATGTTTTAACCGATCCCATTTTGTATGTAACATCATCTTGACTTATGCTTGCCGAGTATATTGTACTGAATATATACTTCCAATAAAATTTTTCTAATGGAAAAAAAAAAAGAATCATGCTGAGGTGTTGAACAGCCAATCCCAAGAGCCCTGGAGAAGACAGGGAAGGAGGGGGGATGTGGGGGTGTGAATGCTAGTGCATGAGATAAGAATCACCTGTCTGTCACATAGCACTGGGAGGAACAACTATTATTTCTCAGTCAGTTGTTTTTTATCATAGTGAAAAAAGATCAGAGCTTTACTAATTGTTGGATTAACTCTTTGTGATAAAACTTAGCACAGATGACCTGAAATCATCTCCTGTACAAGCTAGAAGGGTTAGTAAACATTTTTTTTTGAGTTTACATCCACTTTAAGGCTCCTGGATAAGAGAGAGGGTCAGCCCCATGGTTCTGTGTTATCCCCACTTCAGATTTTACTGCTATATCGAGATGACTGATAACAAGGGAGGTAATGAGCAGCTTGGTGGCTTCACAGGTTAAAAAAGAGTGTGTTTTGGAAATATTACGAAGAAGAACTCTGCAAGATTTGGACAGTGATTGGATTTGAGTCTGTAAGGGCTGGTTAGAGTCCAGGATTACACCTAGTACCCAGGCATGAGGGGAGCAACTGATAGTTGTAGTAATTGAACTTGATGAAAAAGTTGAGGAAGGGGGCATGTGGGAATATTATGAGCTCAGTTTAAGTAAGATTTATAGAGAAATAAAATAATATTTTCTAAGGTCAGCTTTGAACTTTCGTCCTGTTGGTGTGAGGTCAAGTCCCTGTGTTCTGTGTCTTCACTTGTTACAGGGTGTTAAGCTTCTTAAGGCTAAGTCCCACTCTTGGGGTACCAGACAATAGTCCTGTCATCTGTTCTCCCTCATGAAAGATGATATAAGCACAAGACGGTGGGGTTAGTTAGCACAAGAAGTCTGGAGGGCAAACCATGGAGTGTGCAACTGGGTTTCCCTGATCATAATAGCCATGAATTATGCTGTGTCGTGAGCTGTGAGTACCTCTATAGTAGGAATTACCCTTGAAAATGGAAAAGATTGAAATACAGAGAAAGACACCTATGTTTGGGAACAAACAACAGAATATCTGAAGGAAAATGTATTTTTGCCACTTTATTTTTTCAAGCTTTCAATGTTCTTTGCCACAATTTTTGAGTAAACACTGGAAATTCCATATTATGCGCTGGGATGATGAAGAAAGATGCTTTGCATCTGAATCGATTCTGCTCAACAAGTGCCTGGTTTATGCTCTGTCCTAAGAAGAGGTAAATTGAGAGTTTAAGATTACATCCATAGATTATGGGGACAAGGGATTTCCAAAATGTTGTATAGGAAATCAATGAAAACCAGCCCATGGACTATGGAGGCTATCCTGGGGGAAGAAGCTCACCTAAAGTGACTGTGGGATATTTCTAAGTTGGCCAATTACAACTGGCTAGAACCCTGTGATCACTGTCAAGGTGTTTATAACCTCAAACATGAGGGGAGCAGTCTCCTGCAGTCTCTCTGATATGCTTCATCCCTCAAATATTTCATAATTTTTGTTAGCCCATCTCTATACTCTAAAATGGAAAAAAGGGGAATACCGCGCTATGGATAAGAATGAAAAAAATGATATGTATAACAAAATTAATGTATGTGACAAAAGCTGCTGCCCTCACTGAAAATTCCTGACAGGCAGAAATTCAAGCCATCGTGAAAGAAAATAAATGGTGCGGCGCTGCTTAAAAAATGCTCCAGCAATTGCTGGGAGTTGAAAACCAATAAAATGACAAGTAAGAATATAAGATGCGAGTGAAAGTATGAAATATTAAACTCTAAACAACAAATCATGGGTAATCCACATACATAAAGTGTGTATAAAATTATGAAGCAGTAGCTATAAATAACAAAGTGCTGATGTGCCAAAATTAAATTAAAAGTGATGTCTCCAGATGAGTCTTTACTTCTTGATCTTCAACATCTATGTATACCTGGAGTAAGTTTGGATGAGACCACTCTGTGTGAGGTTTTAGACCTCAGGAAGGTGACTAGGAGGATCCTGACTCCACAACTGTACCTGAGGATATCCTGGCCTGCAGGCCACTATTATCCTTCTCGCTACTGGATGAATGTGGACCATGATAAGGAGCCTGGAGACCGAGATAGATATACTCATTGGCTGATCTTCTGCCCCCGTTGGGTGTTGGTGGTTCTACTGCTTCCACCTCGGGGAAGCCATCGCGATTAATTTCAGGTTGATATCCTGATAGCCTTCTTTGATGACTGCTTTTTGGTTTGGGGACTATCCTTCGACCTCCAACGGCCTTGTATCTTATGGTGTTTGACCGGAAGTTCTAGGAAACCAAACCCCAAAGAGAGATGCCTGACAAAAGTTGACTCGTTTGCCTCCCTTCTTGACAGTGAAGATAGGATCTTGCTGTTCTGCTATTGTTTAGAGCATAGCTGAGGCTCCCTTTGTTGTGATTTCAGAGCGACTTCCACTTACAAACCATTGCCACTCTGATCTTGGACACCTTGGTCATCCCTGGCATGACTACCCAATAAGTAACTAGATTGGTATGCCAGGTAGCTGTAAAGCTGAAAGACCTAACTGGCTTGGCCACCATTCAGGTCTCCCTCGTGGAGTCACTTGCTCCTGGTGCGGGAAGCAAGGCTTTCCATGTTATAGAACCTGTTAGTTCTATATCTTCCAGTGAGACCCCAGCTCCTCTGGATTACTATACACTTCTTCTCTGGCCTCCTGAGACCAAAGGATGGTGAAAATTAAGTGCACGTGAGGTGTGCGAACATGCCCACCATATGCACACTGTTCCTTTGATGCTTCTTTTTTCTATCTCCTGATATGCTGTACAGTATCTTGCAATAAAAGGACACTGGATCCTGGGTTGGTATGTGGTCCTTCCCTCTTTTCCTTAGACCGAGGAATGCCACAGCTTGGAACAAGCTATTAACGAACAAGATATCTAACACGGTTGTCTTCCCAAAGGGGTAAGACTACTGTACTCTTCTGAGCGCCTCGACTCTTTACAGGACCGTCCCCACTAAAATGAGATTCATCTTTTCCTGTTAATGACTCCTTCCAGTTTGAAAATTACCTGGCTAGTTTTTTTTTTTTTGTCAGGCCTTGAGAGTGTTGAGGCAGCCAGCTGTGCCCGAACAAGAACTCCTGTAGCCCTTTGTTTTGCAAGACAGCCACTACTGGACGTAAGGTCCTGAAACTGTCCTGAATATGTGGCAAGGCTAACCTTTATCTAATGAACTTGCAGGAACATGGATCTACCGAAGTGTGTATCTTCCCCTCTACTGGGTCTGATGCCAACCTGCCATCTCACCTGATGGCTTGACTACTTGCCATGGTTCTATCTAATGAACTCAGACCTTCATCATTCTTTATACTTAAAGTGAAAAACCTGCTTTTGGCTAAGAATATTGGAGAGCCGACTCCTTGACGTGTTCTTCTTGAACAGTTGGTTTACCGATGAACCAGATGTGGTGCCGCTTGACTCCAGCATTGGTTGCTCTAGGGAGTCCTAGAGGGAATTTAATGCATTTGAAGGGAGGAACGTACATTCCTTTTTTTTAAAAACAATATTTTTTATTTAGATTTCAAATATATTCACATTCATTCACATTGCAAAGAAGTAGTGTGGTTACAGACATAGTACATCAGGCATTGTTTGTGCATCTTCTTTGCTTGATATGTTTGCAAAGAACTAGATCAATTATATTAACAAACTTAACCAATTTAACATACCCAAAATGTAGATAAGCCTTTGCTACCATTCCCAAGACCTGTGTGATGTGGTTTCATTCTTGTTTATACCCAGATTTTCCAAGAGTGTTGAAATTTTTCCAATGCTAAGGAGTTGGTTGCAATTGCTTTCTCAAGCATCATATTGGCATTTACCATGTTTTTAATATCTGAGATGTTTGGAGCTTGTAGAGATTTCCATCTCTGTAGTAACAACAAGGATCTTACTGCTATTAGTGTGTGTGTGTTACTACTTGCCAATATTCTCTGGGATAGATGTCTACCCCCAAATTCAGGATGGCCAGCTCTGGGTTTGGTTCGACTAGGATGCCCGTGCATTGGGCTAGCAGCTGAAAGGTCTGTGTCCAGAAACTTGTAATCGCTGAGCATTCCCACACCATGTGTAGTAGATTGCCTACTTGCCCGCACCCTCGCCAGCATAACGGGGACTGGTCAGGGTAAAACTTGGCCAACCTGAAAGGGGTGTAGTGCCACCTATTTCACAATTTTAGGGATAATTCCCAATGAGCTTCACAGTGCGAAGAGTGACGTATAGATTGTATCGCTTTTTTCCATCTATCAGGTGTAAAGGTCTGTTTGAGGTCTTTTTCCCATTTGCACATTGATGATGTTATATGGAGTATATCATTACCTTGGAGATACCCGTAGATTGTAGATATGTCTTTGTTTGTTTTATTGGAGGACTGTAGGTGGGACCAAATTTTGGAGTTTATAAGAACCTTGTTCCAGAGGTGTTTAGATAGATACGTTAAAATTCTGGTGATGGTAAATGATTCTGTGAGTGGGAGATTGAATTCTTCCAATGTAGCATTTGTTGTTTTTAGTTTTTTATTATCATATAGCTGGTGGGTTGTTGTTATCCCTTTTGAAACTAAATGGGTGGTTTGGAGCATAGGGATTATGGCACTCAGAATTTTTAGGGGAGGATTAAGGTTATGAGAAATATTGCATGTGTTTATTTTATGATCTAAAGATCTCCAAGCCTTGAGTGTAGATTGTAGTGTGATAGAGAGGGAGGTAAGTTCCCAAGGTACCCAGTGGTCTGTGATGATAAACCAGTATAAATCCTAGGTTGGGGATGTCATCTGTGCTATTTCTTTCCATAAGGGAGGGTCATCTACTCTCATCCATTCCTTTAGTGGAGATATTTGAGCTGCTTTGTAGTAATTTGGGATGTTTGGGATGCCTGCTCCCCCCAACGATCTATGGCGGTATAAAATTTGTTTCTTATATCTTGGCCTCTTTCCCTACCAGATAATTTTGTGACAATGGCGTTGATCTTTAAAAAGTATTTGTTGGGGATCATGATGGGTAGGTTCCTAAAGATGTATAGCAGTTGGGGAAGAATGCTCATCTTGAACGTAGCTATCCTACCTCCCCATGCAAGTTCTATTTTGGATAATCTTTCCATTTCAGTTGTTATTTTGGATATTAGCGGGGGTAGGTTGGTGATTAACTGGAACGTTTTAGAGGTTAGGGCTATGCCCAAGTAATGCAACCCATCAGTACTCCAAGGGTAGGGGAGCAGTGATTGTATATGTCGCTTGATACTTGGGTGAATTCCAAGGTCCAGTATCATGGATTTGGATGTATTAACTCTGTAGTAAGATATGTCACTGAATTGTTGTAAAGTTTGGTGGGCATTAATTAGAGATTGTTTGGGATCTGTGAGCATTAAAATGATATCGTCTGCGAACAAATTTATCTTATGGTGGTGGTTCTGAATCTTAAAACCTTTTATTAGTGGGTGGGACCTAATGGTTTCTGCCAAAGGTTCTATTATTAATTTGAAAATTGAAGGTGAAAGGGGGCAGCCTTGCCTAGTGCCATTGGATATGTTGAAAGGGTTTGATAGTACTCCTGATGTGTATACTTGTGCTGAAGGGTGTGAATATAGAGAAGAGATTGCAGATTTGATGTGTCCAGAAAACCCGAATTTAGTCAATACTTGGGACATGTAACCCCAATGCACCCTGTCGAACTCCTACTCTGCGTCCAATGCTAGAAGCAGAGAAGGCGTTCGAGTACGTTCAGCCTGATTTATCACATTAATTACCCTTCTAGTTGCGTCTGATGTCTGACGTCCACTTACAAACCCTGTTTGGTCTCTCTTGATTTGAGACGGCAACACCAACATTAACCTTTTGGCTAGCAATTTGGCATAAATCTTAACATCACAATTTAGCAACGAGATTGGTCAAAAATTGGAAGGCATTGTAGGTTCTTTCCTTGGTTTGGGAAGTGTTATCACGTAAGCTCTCAACATCTCCGGGGGGAGAGAGGATGTATTGGTTGCCAAATCAAAAACCCTGGAGAGGTAAAGTGCTAAAATTTCATGGTGTAATTTATAGTATTCATTGAGAATGCCATCAGGGCCTGGGGATTCTCCATTCGGGAGAGATTTGATAATCTTGGAAATCTTGTGGAGAGTAATAGGTGCATTTAGGTCTTGAATTTGCTCATCTGTTAATCTAGGTAGTGAGATCTTCTCTAGGAATGCTTGTATCTGTGCCATGGAAGGTTGGTGAGTATCTGTATCCTCTCTAAGGTTGTACAAAGCACCGTAGTACTTTGCAAACTCATTGGCTATGTCCTGAGGGTAGGAACATACATTCCAATGGCCTGCAGAGGACCTCCCGGGCCCTGACCCCAATGTTAATTTAGGTAAAGCCCTAAATCCTGTTGCATAATGTAGGAACGCAGTCCACTTCTCTACCTGAAGTGGACTGTTTGAGATTTGCACCCAGAACCTCGGTGCTGGTAGACAGAAGTGCTACTCCTGTGCACCCCTGTGCTGTCATTCCCGAATTTACATATAATTCTGTTGACCGCCCCCTACTAGGTTACCTTGGTTAAAGAAACTCTGTTGCTCCTTGAAAATAGAGAACTCTGCTTTAGCATCAGATAAGGATTATTGTTCCTTCCATTATCCTCTATGTTTATCCCAGGATTAACCTGTCACTCTGTCTCTGTTACTTTGCTTATCCTCTGGTCATTGGTGATTCACCATTTTAGAGAGTTATGTGTCGTCTTGTGGGATAACTCACCTGGGTTAACTGACCTGCCCGGACTAGTAGCTCAACGGTATACCATTCTGCATCCACCATGGCTGAATTGCCTCAATGGCCACCTTATTCTCCTCTTGGGACCCAGGCTACCGGAATGATTTTAACAGCCGATTGGCAAGCGCTACTCAATAGTAACATAAGTCTTCTTCATTCACATCCGTTCACTGTTCCAGAGCCCCTACAAAGGATATTGCCTGTTCTGTAGGCAGACATCACCCCTGGTTCTTCTGATGGAAACTCCTTGTCCAACATCTTTGAAGTAGATGTACCCCTTAACAACTTTGGTTGTTTGATTGGCTTAGTAAACAGAGATCCAATAGCGTTACATCTGCTTTATGAGGCTTACCTCACTGGCTAGTCTGATCAAGACTCATTAGCCAACTGTGTTGAGGTAGAGATCCCCTTTAACCACTTGACCACTGGGTACTTAAACCCCCTTCCTAACCAGACCAATTTTCAGCTTTCAGCGCTATCACTTTTTGAATGACAATTACTCATGCAACACTGTACCCATATGAAATTTGCGTCCTTTTTTTCACACAAATAGAGCTTTCTTTTGGTGGCATTTAATCACCGCTGAGTTTTTCATTTTTTGCGCTATAATTAAAAAAATACCGAAAATTTTGTAAACAAAAATAATTTTTCTTTGTTTCTGTTATAAAATTTTGCAAATTAGTAATTTTTCTTCATACATTTTGGCCAAAATTTATACTGCTACATATCTTTGGTAAAAAAAAAAAAAATTAGTGTACATTATTTGGTCTTTGTGAAGGTTATAGAGTCTACAAGCTATGGGTGAGCATGGCTGGGTGAGGATGGCTGGATGGGTGAGCATGGATGGGTGAGGATGGGTGGCAGAGCATGGATGGATGGGTGGCTGAGCATAGATGGGGTGAGAATGGGTGGGTGAGCTTGGATGGGGTGAGGGTGGCTGGGTGAGCTTGGATGGGGTGAGGGTGGCTGGGTGGGTGGTGGATGGATGGATGGTGGGTGGGTGGTGAATGGATGGTGGGGGTGCACACTGTCACTAAGCAGCACTGTGGGCATTTCACATTGCCCACAGCGCTGCAGTATGTCCTCTCTCCCTCCTCTCACACTGCACCGATCGGTGCGGAGAGGAGAGAGAAGAGCCGACACTTCCGCCGGCTTGTTTACATGTGATCGCGCCGTCATTTGATGGCACGATCGTGTGGTAAAAGGCTGCTCACGGCGGCCATTCACAGCGATCCGTGATGCGCCGGGTCCCTTGGACCCGGCGGTCATGGATGTTCCTGTGTGCGTGCCCCAGGGGGCACGTGGGAAGTGCATTCATTGGAGGACATCCATAGACGTCCTCCCAGAATAACGCAACCGCCCTGTGGACGTCTTTTGTCTATAGGGCGGTTGGAAAGTGGTTAAGCACACCTACCTCTGGCTTGGTATGGACCATTAGAGATTTTAGATCTTTGCAGTCTCTGCCCTATTTGCTGCCGCCTCTGGCCTGCAACTTGGCATCGCATCTTGGTGGCCGCACAGCCACCACAATCCCAATATCGCTACGATGATTTGCTGTGAGTTCTACTTCATCTGCCTGTCCTGGCAGTTAACTCCATAGCGACTCCTTTAGGGCTAAAGAGGGCCTGTCTCTGTTGAAGAATCAGGTTGCTTTTCCCCCTCTTGACAGTGGTGCTGGTGTTGAGGGCTGGGGAGCTTTGCAATCCCATATGTGCCCATATTGTGCACTCTTTTTTTCTTTTTAGATTTACTTACCTGCCCTCACCTTAGTGAACATGGCTGGTCTCTATGTAAGCTGATCATTTCTGGCTCACCCATGAGCTGAAATACTAGAGGTATAATCTCTGGAAGTATTGCTAACTACAGCAGTAAACTACTACAAGTAACTTAATCGCATATCCACCTGCGGTGTATCCTACAACTCCTGGCATCTCCAGGCAGTCTCGTATCCAATCACTCACCAAGTCCGACCCTGCTTAGCCTCCCAGATCAAATGCAATCTGGCACATTCAGGGTGATGCGGCCGTAGGCCCCTAAGTAGCCACAGACCACATTCTCCCCTGCAGTCCTTTGCAAAGTCAGATTGCCATTCACTAGGGTTGCCACATCATCCCTTTAATCCAGGGCACATATGAATTGCACAGGTTCTGTGGCTGATTAAGAAGATAATTAAACTCACTTGGTACCTTTTCTGCATTAGATTAGCCTCAGAAACTGTGTAATTCATATGTGTCCTGGATTAAAGGGATGATGTGGCAACCTTACCATTCACCCCGTGGAGGATACTGTCTGCCCCCAGCACCGAGGTCCCAGAGCCCGCAGCCAGCTAATCGCAGCCAGTCGCATCACACAAGGAGTCTCTGACTACCAGTAGCAAACAGACCCCCCTGAAATTGTAAGTGAGGTGTAAAGGCATTTCAGGCCAAAGTGACACGAATTGATACTAACAATAACAGGATCTGTGCATAAAAATAACATGTAAGTAATGGCAATCAGTACACACATAACAGTTATTAGTTCTGCTGCATCCTTATAAATCACATGGAAAGCAGTAAAGGTTAACAGACCCCATACAATTGGCACTAGTAGGTTACCTACCGTAGACAATGTACTGTAAAGGGTATTATCACAACCAAGCATTAGATCATAAAACACATTGAATTGAGCCTTCATGGACAAGCCTTGCTCAGTTCATGGAAAAGGTTCAGCTCAGCACAGCACAGCAACACCTGTTATCAGCCTAATCATTAGCAGTCCTGCAGACACAACCACAGCCTGAACTGACACAATGGGCAAAACAGCAGTCTTCACATTGTGATCTCTGCTTAGTGGTGTAGGTTATTGCATATACCTGCAGACTTCTAATCACATAACTGTAGCTGCATACTATCGATTTGTGCACCATGTGGTGCCTTACCAACTCCATGACTAATGGCCGACAGGAAGTCCACTGAAAGTCCATCCATGGAGACATGATCAGGGAGCAATCCTTAGAGACCAGCCGCCTGCCACACCCCAATCCCTGGAACATGGGGGGAGGCCTTCCCATCTAGGAAGATTTACCCCCTGCACAGGGGAGAGCGTCGCTAGCAGGAGAGGCTGAACCTGCACAGTTTGGCTAGATGAATCCGGCAAGGTGAGGGAAAAAAAAAATTTCTGCCTTTCGGCATCAGTATAACCAGCTGAGCAGTGAGGAAACAAAGGAGAATGCTGCCTGCTGGAAGGTGTTTGATTTTATAGTGTAACCGGTTCCTGGAACTGGGCGTGGGGGCGTAGCCAGCCCATGAGTATATGCTGTCGTGCTTGTGTCAGGAAAGTATATTTGCCTCCTCACTGCCTGACCATACGCTTTGCACATTTTGCAGTTATCTGAAATACACACCACTAAATCTATTTCTGCAGTATTTCTTAACACCCAATATTATGCTGTTGCAGAGAACTATTTATCCCTAAATGCATTATTTTGGGTTTAAAAACATTGAACTGCAGTTCAATTCAATTTTAGAAAACTCTTCCACCTCAACATCAGACAATTATACCCATTTGTCAGTACTGGGTCTAGGATATGATTAGCTTGGGTTAGACATTTGACCGGATGTTTTAACCACTTCAGCCCTGGAAGGATTTACACCCTTCCTGACCAGAGCACTTTTTGTGATTCGGCACTGCGTCACTTTAACTGACAATTGCGCGGTTGTGCGAAGTTGTACCCAAACAAAATTGATGTCCCTTTTTCCCACAATTAGAGCTTTCTTTTGGTGGTATTTGATCACCTCTGTGGTTTTTATTTTTTGCGCTAAAAACAAACAAAAAGCAGCAATTTTGAAAAAAAAAACAATATTTCTCACTGTTTGCTGAATACATATCCAAAAAAATATTAAAAAAAAATGTATTCATCAGTTTAGGCCGATATGTATTCTTCCTCATATTTTTGGTTAAAAAAAAAGTTATAGCGTTTACAAACAATGAGAATTGATTTATGGCGTTTCTATTTTTTAGCAGCGATCTGCGACTTTTATCGGGACTGTGATATTGCGGCGGACAGATCGGACATTTGACACTTTTTTGGGACATCTATACAGCGATCAGAGCATTAAAAAGCCACTGATTATTGTATAAATGTCACTGGCAGGGAAGGGGCTAACACTAAGGGGGTGATCAAGGGGTTAAATGTGTTCCCTCACTGTGTTCTAACTGGGTGGGGTCTGGACTGGCAAGGACAATGCAAATCTAACTGATCCCTATTACAGGGATCAGTATGTCACTGTCATGTCCCCTGACAGAACGGGGAACCGGCGTGTTTACATTGGTGGTTCCCCGTTCTGCCTCTCTAGAAAGGGAACGACTCTGCCCGGCCTGCGGGCACACTCATGGACTCCGCCTGCCCGCAACTGCGACTGCGCTGATCCCTGTTTATAGACGGCGATCTGCGCATCGCTGTCAATCTGCAGCAGTAAATGTACACGACACGGTTGGCAAACGGTTAATGAAACCACTTTCAACATATTTCTACTCCTGCTTGTGAACACAGTTTGAAAACCCCTGTTAATGTCCATCATGTTACACATTAAAAAAAACATTTCCCTTCATTGTCTTTTGCGTTATCTTGTCAATCAACAAGTTTTCATTATCCTTAAACTGTCCTGGGGCACTACGGCAGCAATTCTATGGGAAGATCCCTGTCTGGTCTGTAGGCACATCTGTATGGTTTCAGATGGTTAATTTGTTTTCTGAATACTTTATGCTATTCTTGATATATATATATATCAACTCCATCGGCCTCTTTGCTACTCTATCTTTCCTGTATAGTGTTACCATAATCCATGTACCTGTAATTATAACAGTAAAGTCCAAGTTATCCTTGAACATGATAGTTGTCAGTTCACAAAGCTTGCAACCTAAACTACATGCATTAGTACATATAATGTGAGAAACACTGTCAGATCTTCTGTTGGATTTTTAGTTCCAGAATCTTTAAAAGCACATTGGTTTTTACCTGCTGGGGACAGAAATATCCCTTATCAGTTAAATATCTGCCCTGTTTCAGTTTAAATGCTAGTCCAAACAATTTCTAAATTCCATACTAAGTAACTCAGTACGCTTGTGTGAGAGATGTAGGCCATCTCTTTTGTACAGCTCAGTATCCGACCATCAGCCAACATCATGACTAACATTCTCTTTCCATGCATTGAATTCTGCAATATGAAAGACTTTATCTTTTTGGAGCATTATAGACTACTAAGCACTTCACAGCCTCTGGATTCCAGAACCCAATCTGTGGGGATAAAAGTCTAAAGAAAACTGAAAAGAAAAACATTTTCTCCACTTAGTACAACCATTCTGGAGCCCCTTGATCTGTATTCATGAGAACCCATGTGCCTTTAACCTCTTTTTCCATAGTGGCAGGGCCCAGCACTGCCACAAAGGCTTAATTTACAATAGCAGTAGAATTTACCTAAGAAGTATGCACAAACATCGTGCTTACCAGATCACATTCTCCTCACGTTCTCCTCCTGTACTTTTGTTTACACAGTTTGTAATGCATTTACTATGTTTACATGTGCTCAGAGTACCTAATCTGCCCCTTGAAGCATATTTTTCTATTTTGTTTAAAAAATAAACCTAATGCACTTGAAAGCATTGAAACAAAAATGTAAATAAAACCATTAAAAATATGTATATGCATTTAGAAATATTTTATAAAGGCATAGAATTATTGTTGTCATATAGTCACAATTTTTTGTGCTAGTGTGAATGAGGTTGACAGAACTCCTGTGCATGTGTCGGAGTGATGTCATCTCAACCCGTCCAATGACAGCGGCAGGTGATCGAGACCTGGAAGCTGGCCTCTCAAAGACGTCAGTGGCTGGCGGGGAGTTCCAGGATGGCGCATCACTAGATGGAAGGTGAGTATATCTCCACTTTAACCACTTACCAACCGGAAGGTTTTGCAGCTTTAGGACCAGAGCACTTTTTGCGATTCGGCGCTGCGTCACTTTGACTGACAATTGCGCGGTCGTGCGATGTTGTACCCAAACAAAATTTGCGTCCTTTTTTTCCCACAAATAGAGCTTTCTTTTGGTGGCATTTGATCGCCTCTGCATCATTTCTTATCGCCGCTATAAACAAAAGAAGAGCGACCATTTTGCAAAAAAACCCAAATTTCTTACTTTTTGCTAAAATACAAATCCAAAAAAAATATTTAAAAAAAACATTTTTTTTCACCATTTTTGGCCGAATTATATAATTCCTCATATTTGCGATAAAAAAAATTGCAATCAGCGTTTATTGATTGGTTTGCGCAAAAGTGGCCGCGTTTACGGATGGTGAGAATTCATTTCTGGGGTTTTTATTTTTTTTTTATTTTTTACTAGTAATGGCGGCGATCTGCGATTTTTAGCGGTAATGCGATATTGGGGGGGACATGTCGGAACATTTTGACACTTTTTTGGGACCAATGACATTTATTCAGCGATCAGAAATTTAAATGTCCACTGATTACTGTATAAATGTCATTGGCAGTGAAGGGGTTAACCTGCAGGGGGCGATCTAGGGGTTAAGTGTGTTCCCTGGGTGTGTTCTTACTGTGGGGGGGTTGGGCTAACATGGGCATGAGAGATCTAACTGATCCCAGTGACAGGGATCAGTAGATCTCTCATACCCCACTGACAGGGCGGGGAACCGCCGTGTTTACATCGGCGGTTCCCGGTTCTTTTCCCTGTAGCCGCTCATCGCGGCTCGCCGGCGGACATCGGGTCCGCCCGAGCCGCGGGCACACTCCCCAGGAGTGCGTCGGTGGCCAAATGCGAATCGCCGCTTATTTACGGCGATTCGCGCAGGGCTCCCTGACTGCCGCCGTGAAAAGACGGCGCGCGGTCGGGAAGCAGTTAGGAAGTTAGTCCTTACGAAGTAGTTCAAAAATACAAATTGCTTAAATAGCCTCCTAAGAACTGAACTATCTATTTATCTATCTATCTATCTATCTATCTATCTATCTATCTATCTATCTATCTATCTATTTATCTATCTATGCAAAAAGCACAGGAGGCAGAGCACATTGCTTCAAGATATGGGCAAGGTACATGTACTGATTAAAATGACTTACGACTTAAAGCATATTTCCACTTTTGCAGCTCAATTTGAGAAAACCCCATTATATGTTTGTTATGTGTTCCCATTTACTGTACACAATATACCTAAAAAGAAAAAAAAAATACTTCCCAAGTAGGGATGGGCCGAACACCCAAACAGCGAACCCCATTGATAAGTCTATGGGAGCCGAACAGGAAAAATCAAAAGTGCCCATTTTTAACCTCCTTGGCGGTATGATTATGTCAGTTTTTTTGCGTCTCAAAGTGGTAAATTTTTTCACATATATATATTTGACGTTTTATATTGTAGGCTGTAAATCTAAAGCTTAGTACACATGTTTCGTATGACCGAACGGACCAAATCGTATGTTGGCTGTTGTATCTAGCATACTGACATGCACTACACGATCGTACGACCAAGCTGAACTTAGTGTCGTGTTATGAACGTGTAAAGAGAAAGTTCAGGTGCATGTAATTAGTGTCTGTCCGTTACTGACTTCTGAGCCTGCGTGTTTTGCACAATACAACTTGTTGGACCAACTTCTCTGTACACATGATACAACGGTCGCAAGACTGCTTGTTGGTACTACCAAGTTTTCTAGTTTGCTCATACAACTCCTGTTGTACTAACGTCGTACGTCGGCAGTTCTAATCGCGCGTACTAACAATAAATTTCGCATACAACGGTCGTTCCTACCGAAAATGAAAAATTCCTTTAAATATTGTGCCTGGGGGGGAGGACTTAATGTGCCTGCAAAGTGGCACATTTGTAGCATATACTGAAGATGCTGCAGCAAAACTGACATTTCTAAAGAAAAAATCCCATTTAAAATTACTCGTGGATGCAATTGCAGGCACCCGGCTATTAAAAAATAAAGAAAAAATGGCATAGGGTCCCCCCTCCTGAACCATACCAGGCCACATGCCCTCAACATGGGGGGCCCTGTGTCCCCCCAAAGCACTTTGTTCCCATGTTGGTGGGGACAAGGGCCTCTTCCCAACAACCCTGGGCTGTGGTTATTGGGGTCTGCGGGTAGGGGGCTTATCAGAATCTGGGCCCCCAGATCTCGCCCCCCCCATGAGAATGGGTATTTGGTACATCATATCCCTACCCATTCACCACAAAGTGTCAAAAATTAAGAAAAACAGGAGACAGTTTTTTACAAATCCTTTATTAAAAAATAAAAAAAGTGTACTGCGATGTAATCAACCGTCAATCATGCTGCCCAATGGACCCAAAAAAATAGAAAAAAATGAAAACGTTCCAACTTCTGGGAGGCCTCCTGCCGACTGCTCACCCTGCACTTTGACAGCTCTTATATAGGTAAGGGGCAGGGCCACCTGGTTACATCAATTGGTGGCCCCGCCCCCTTATGATGTCACAAAGTGCCTGGTATGGACTGGGGGAGACCCCACACCGTTTTTTTCTTTATTTTTTAATAGCTGGGTGCTGGCAATTGTAACCTCGAGTCATTTTAAATAGGATTTTTTCTTTAGAAATGTCAGTTTTGCTGTAGCATATTCTGTACATGCTACAAATGCACCACTTTACAGGGGACACATCAAGGGGACCCCAGGCACGATATTTAAAGACATTTTTCATTTTCATTGTTGCACATTGTAGCATCATTAAAATCACTGCTCCTAAAAACTATTTTTGGTCGAACAGGCAAATGTTTGGCCCGAACCCATGCTCGGGCCAAACTGCTCATCAATCCCTATTAGGGAAGTATAAGGAAGTATTTCTAAATTTCAAAAGGTGTCATGGCTGACTCTAACATTTTCTGGAGATTTTCACTGTGATTCTGTTCCCACACAAACTCTAGCTATCACCCAATAACATATAGTGCAGGAGGGTGGTGTCTACATTTTAACCCTTTGTTAACCACTTGCCGACCGTCAACCGCAGTTGACGGCGACAAAGTGGCTCAATATCGCAAACCGCCGTCATATGACGGCGGCTGCGAGATCGTGCACTGTGAGCGCGCGCGCCGCCGGAGGCGCGCCTGCGCACTCACTGTGTTCGGGGGGGGCCGGGGAGCGGGTGCAGTGGACTCGATTGCCACCGGCTACCCGCGATCCCCCCGCACTGAAAGAACGGAGGTCCGTGTAAGTAAACACTGACCTCCGTTCTGTGAGAGGGGGAAGGGCTGTGATCACAGCCTTCCTCTACATGGAAGCTGTGATCACTGCCCTTCCCCTGCTAGGGCAGCCCACACACAGTTAGAACACGCCCAGGGAACACAGTTAACCCTTAGAGCGCCCCCTGCAGGTTAACACCTTCACTGCCAATGGCATTTACACAGTAATCAGTGCATTTTTATAGCCCTGATCGCTGTATAAATGCCAATGGTCCCAAAAAAAGTGTCAAAATGGTCCGACATGTCTGCCCCAATATCGCAGTACCGCTAAAAATCGCAGATCATCGCCATTACTAGTAAAAAATAAAAAAATAAACCCCAGAAATTAATTCTCATCATCCGTAAACGTGGCCACTTTTGTAACTCACCAAACGCGTTTTCACCGGTGCAAATGCCTACTACTCTTAA
>BLSH010555554.1:652714-667674 GCA_018402905.1 Glandirana rugosa | reverse complement strand
TGAATCCTGTAATTGTTTCATCAACAACAAATCGACTTCTACTCCGTCACGTTTTATCGTTACTTAATATAGAGTAAAATGACATTCTTACGTCAGTCTATGTGTTTTAGGTTTTTTTATAACTGATGAATGATATCAATGATATGAATGATATAACATGACAGAATAAACTATTCAGTTACATGTCCCACCCGGTAAATATACCTATGTGGAATTATTTTACCTTTACCAACCACTATAATTGAAGGACAAACACCGGGCAGCACATTGAACACATTTTATAAGTGGTCAGAAACTTGTAAATAACTCATGAAAGAATAGAGTTACGTTAAAACCAAGCACACCATTGTTTTTCTTGTGAAATTCCCACTAAGTTTGATGTGTCACATGACCCTCTTCCTATTGAAAAAACAAAAGTTGGATTCAAAATGGAAAAGTTTCCCCCCTCACATATACTAATGTGCCACAAACAGGAAGTTAATATCACCAACCATTTCCATTTTATTAAGGTGTATCCATATAAATGGCCCACCCTGTACATTGACTTATCAAATAAGACAGTACAATATAGTAAGTATAGTAACTATAGTAAGTAGTCAATATTTTTTTGGATTTTGTGTATCTGACTGCATTCTTACAGTAAAATGAGATATAATTCATTGCTATTTTGCACTGCCTCATCTTCAGCTAAACAACAACTACTTTGTTAATGTCCTAAGTCCATTTACTTGGCAATAAGGTCCTAAAAGCCTTTATCTCAGTGTTAGGAGCATGAGATACATACCTACACTACCTATCTCTGCACCACCCATCCTTGCCTCTTTACAGTCTGCCATTCCACAGTGTGCAATTCTCTTTCTCTGACCTGCTGGTGCCATGCTCCTATTGGTCATCATCAGTGCTCATAATCAGGCATTTTCAACCTTGTTAGACAGTAGCTGACCCAACCTGCTTTGCTCCTTCTGTCCTGATTGATTGTGGAACTGTGGCACTCTATTTGAACATCACAAGTCTCTGAGCTTGTACTAGAGGTCTGCTTCTTGGCTCCTGCACATACAGTATGCCCTGCCTTACCATGTCTTGGATTGCTACTGTTGTTTAACCCCTTGCCTGACTCTTGCCTAGATATGGATTACTCTATTATTTGCTGCTTTCCCTGACCCTTGCTTGGATAATGGTCTCTGTTTTTGCTGGCCGCTAGTGAGTCTTACCTCAAGATGTACAAAAGATGGGTGCCAGTCACTTCAATTAGGATTTTGTAGTTTTTGTGCACTAGGGCATGCAGAACAGTAAGCAGGGTAGAGGCATACCTTAAGGTTTCCACATAGAACACAGTATTTGTTCTTCTGCACATCTTTCTTAACTTAATGGGTCCCTCTATCACAGGGTTTTGCTGGCCAGAGACCTAAACATAGAATTTGGCTCCATGAAAATTGAGATTCTAGTAATCTTCAAGGGTGCATTCCAGAAGGGGAGATTCTTGCGTTATGCCAAATCCCTAGGCACAAAATCCTGAGAGAAAGATAGTTCTTATTGTTGCTTCCTTACCTGGTTAAAAGCTAGGAGGGAAGACCATGTGCCAGTAGGTGCCTCAATAATTGTTATCTTCCCAACCTGCTCCCAAGACCCTTTAATCCTACTGATTGAATTAAGTTACTTAAAATTCAAAACATAAAATGTTACCTCTATCACACCCTGCTCTAACAATCACAAACAGTAAGTTAATAAAGTAAATTCATAAAAAAGATAGTACTCTCAATGCTTAGAGAACACCAACAGACATACACAGACACAATGACAAAATCTCTCTGCTTTTGCACAACCACAAAAAGGCTAAAAGTGAATTTAGAAAAATGCTACATCCCTACAATAACAAAACGTCTTGACCCTTCCATTCATATATTCAGAAATAGTACACTGTATTCTAGGATTATATTGGTTGAAATATCACACCTAAAAACAACATTTATCATAATCTACCAGATAGGAAAGTAGCTGTCCACATCTTTTTATTAAGCAAATCATCCAATGATTAGGCATCTGTACCGAAATAGGAAATATATAAATGTATTTGTAATTTACAGCAAAGTATTTGTAATTTGTGCCAACAAAGATTGTGGTGCTAGTTGTAAATTGTAAAAAAAACATTTAATGCTTTAGACTTACAGTAGATGAAAAAACTAAATGAATAACAATAAAGTAATGTGTATTATAAACAAATGCTTATCTCCTCCAGCCCATTTGCAGTCACTTGCTTTTTATAAGCATATTCTCCAGTAATGGCTGCATGGGCTACCTCTGGCCATGTCTCCGGAGGGCACAACAGCAGACCATGCCTTTTTAATATGTGTTGAAACTACCACGTATAGTCTCCATTAGAAGCTTGTGTGACAGAGTGACAATGCAAGACCACAAATTGGAAAAAGGAACATAGTGATGTCACTCTATAACAGGAAGGGCCTGAACAAGAATAGGATCACCAGGTATTTTTAAATGTAAGCTGCAAATTGAAAATATTGAAAATTACTTTAAAAATGTTGATACCGGGTACTGAATGAATACTGAAATGTTACAATTATATTCCTGGATTACTGGTCTTTGCAAAGTAAAGTGAGCTAAATAGTTAAACCAACTTTATTAATTCAGGGATTGTTTTATTGGCTTTACATTTAGAGTTTTTACATTTACAGAATAGAAAAAATACTAAACTGTTGAAAAGATTTGGATAAAGTTAATCCTAGTTCAAACACCGCTGTTTTCAGGGATTTTTTCTTAGTTTATAGTTTACAAGTCGTCCATCAAGACTAGCAATTTCTGGCACATCACGAACGCAAGATAATTACATGGCAGTTGAGAGCTCACACTTCTTGTCACTTTACCATAAAGCCTTCCTAATGCTGTAATATCATTGATAACTTCACAAGATAACACAGAAGTGTCTACCGGCTATATCATTTGAACCAGCAGTTAACAAAGGGAACACAACTTTCTTTAAGCATCCAACTTTTCTGTCAGTTTAAACTGATAGTGATTTTGATAAGAAGGTCTAAATTCACTTTACATTTACTAAAGATAATTCCTTCTAAGACTATAATATATAAAATAAAATATTAGATAGTTAATCCCATTGTATCTTAACTGTTGGCTTTGTTTCTATTTATGCCTTTTCTATAGGAGATATATAATGGAGACATGTCTGTCTAATAGAAGATGATCATTTGTTTATGTGATCAGGTGAAGATACAGATCGTCACATGCAGTAGATGTTGGTTCACAAATATTGTTTTTAGTACCATTCTTTTGAAACAACAGCAGTATCTAGGTTATGAATACACCAAGTGAAAATAAGTTTCCTTTTCAAGCTGATAATTCCTAAAAGAACATTTGAAACCCCCTATTTGTGGTATACAAAATGTTGCCTTTTCATGGCTGTGAACTTTAATGGGAACCCCAGTGAAGTCAACAGGAGTCAAATTTTGAATATCAATTTTCTTCATTTTTTTAGGGCTAAATGCCAAGGGGTTGAAAAAAAAAAAAAAAAAAAAAGAGTGTGGGAAGTTGTGCACTGCCAGGGGGATATGTAGCAATGTAAAAGCAAATAAATACATAATACCATTTGACTGGGAGCAGCTTTTTTAATACTGCTTAAAGTGAAGCATTAAAAAATGTACATTTCCATTAAATAGCAAGCTTGGAGAATGCTTTAACCTCCCTGGCGGTAATCTTGAGTGTGGCTCGGGATTAATTTTCAGTACCAAAAGCTGTAACCCCGAGCCACACTCGGGATTACACTGTAACATTCCTCCAATGTACTTACCCTGTCCCTACGATGATCCGATGTCCTCCCATGGTGTCCGATGCATCTGGGTTTCCGGCTCTGTTCCCTGTGAGTGCTGCAACGCATGGTGGAGGAGTCGGCTTGAAGTTCAAAAAGTACAAAACATAAACACATACACAATACATTGTAATCTGTAGATTATATTACTGTATCAAATAATTTCACCTCAGATTTGTCCCTAGTGCTTTGTCCAGTGCCCTACCTGCACTTTCACCATTCTTTATGCCATTATTTCTGCCTGGAAACTTGAGAGCGTCCATGGCATCCAAAAAGCATCCCTCTACATCAAAAGTGCTTTGGACTAGCTAGGAGGCAGTGATAGTGAATTAGAATCACTTACAGAATCAAGGGATAGTGATTTGTGTGGAAATTCGTCATCAGACACTGAAAGTGATGACAGTGACGATTCTGCAACTGAGCTCAGTGATGTGCGAACTTGGTGCTCTATTGACTGTGGTACACATCCCGCAGCACCCCCAAGATTCCCATTCACTGGAGCACCTGGTATGAAAGTAGACATTGAAGATGACAACCCCTTGGCACACTTACAACTATTTCTGACCGAAGAGGTTATTGAAAGAATAGTTGCTGAGACAAACTGGTACCAAAAGCAACAATTAGCTACTACGCATCAGAAGTTTCAAAAAAGCAGAGAGTGGGAACCAGTGACCAAAGATGACATTTGAACATTTCTGGGCCTAATAATACTTAGGGGAAAGCCCTGCAGAAGTGTCATTGGACAGCTAATAAATTACTTGGCACTCCATTCTTTGGCACAGTCATGTCAGAGTACAGATTTTCCCTGATCATGAAATATTTACACTTTCGAAAACAATAAAAACTTTGATGAAACTACTCATCCTGCACCAAAACTAAAGAAAATTTGGGAAGTATCTCAAATGATTCTAAAAAAATTCCAAAAGAGCTATGTGCCAAAAAGAGATATCAGCATAGATGAAAGTCTAATGGCCTGCAAGGGAAAGCTCAGCTGGGTACAATACATTACATCAAAGAGAGCACAATTTGGCGTAAAATCCTTCATGCTATGCAAATCGTGAACTGGCTACATTTGGAATTCAGTCATATACACTGGAAAAGGTACAAAATTCAATCCAAAATACAGCAACTATGGAATGGCAACATCTTCCATTCTTTCACTCATTGAGCCATTGCTAAATCAGGGCTATTGCGTAACAACCGACAACTTTTATACATCTCCTGAACTTTATGAGTTTCTTCTGCAAAACAAAACAGAAGCCTATGGAACTATTAAGGCTAACCGATGCAACATGCCGCCAAAGTTTGGCAATAAGAAGCTGAAGACTAGAGAAATGGTTGCCTGGCAGAAAGGCACACCTGCGATGGTGTGACAAGAAAGATGTGTGCCTAATGAGTACAGTTCATAATACCTCCACTGTTATGGTACGCACGAAAGGTGGTGTGGCAGAGCGTTTCCCTGCCAGGGTCTAGATGATAGACATGGCCCAGGGCTCTCAACCTGGCAGGTTGAGTCGCTCCAGAGGTGTTGTTCATTAAAGGGAAACTGGCTTTTCAGTTTCCATATAATTGTTTAAAATCTGTTTTCTGGATCTGGAGCCCGGGGATTTCTTAGAGGTGGGATGAAATCCCCAGTCCTGGATCCAGGTTTTGGGACCTACCACGTCGCTGATTGTCCAGCTGGGTGGAGGCCTGTTAAGAGCAGTCAGGACCAGGCTCCTGTGTCACACACACACTGGGAGACAGGCGGTCTCCAGGGGTCGAAGACTGCAGCAGGCGGCATTGACATCTGCGAAGAGGCAGGTTTGACCCGTGGTCACACTGCAGCAGATCACTTAATAGCCAAGAGGAATACTGATCCTTATAGCCAGGAGTGCTACTGATCCTTACTAGCCAGATGGGCTACTGATCCTTATAGCCAGGACACCTACTGATCCCTTAAAAACCATGTTGATGGTGACAACCCCTGCGAGGGAAACCCTCTTGATCTTTGTTTTGAACTTTATTTTAAATAAACATGGGCTACCATGCCCTCAAACAGAGTTCCTGGCTGTTGCAAACTCCCTGAAAACGCGCCTACCATAAGAGCTAAAGACCCCCATGCCACACGTGGTGGAGGTATTGCGTTGGGCACAAGACGGTAAAATCCAGGTCCCTGCTTCACAGTGAGTTTGTGTCAAGTTGGCTGTGTGCGGAAGTACAGCCAGGCAAACAGCATTTTCGGAGGAGTGCAAAAAGTGAGTTCAGCTGATTAAGTGAACTGTGTTTGCTGAAGGAGACTGCACAATCTGTGTGCAGGTGAGGAGAACCTGTAAGTGAAAAGGAACCAGCCTTAAAAAGACAGTGTTCTATTGTGTTTTGGTTGGACAGAATAAAAGTGTTGTGGACTGGACTGTCTGTGAGGATGAAGCAAGTGTGTGAGCCTACCGGGGAGTATTGCACACTGTTCTTTGCTTCACATAAAGGGGAAGTCCATGATGTTGCCCATAGCAATGCTGGTGCAAGGAGACCAGCTATCAAGATGCATGCTGTTGCCCCTAACAGCGGTAGTGCAAAGACTGCACTGACGAAAGTGGTTGCCTGTGGCAACGAAGAAGTAATTGGTGTCACAGATTTTTGTAGTTCTATGTCACCCAAGGATGCTATTATAGGCTATCTGGAGGAACTTGAATTCTGGGCTGTAGTTGAAAGCTGGCCTAGAAACTGCTGGGCTAAGCTGGTATGGCCACTTATTACAGAAGAGTACAGGAAAATATACAGTGGGATAGTTGGTAACAGAGGTGACTATGACAGCTATAAGGCTGCAATGCTGGATAAAGAACTCTCAAAATTTTTCAGAAGGAGTGAGCAACAGGCTCACCCAAAGCTTGAGAGAGTGGTCGTCCCTAGCAACGCCGGTGATGTCAGTCCCAGGAATCGCAAGCCAAAGGTATCACCTACCAAGGATTATGGTAAGTGTAAAGCAACACAGCATCCCAGAAAGAAAAGTCAAGTTGTTTGGGAAAGCCAGCAAAGAGCAGCTGAGTGGATGCCATTACCCTTAGCAACAAGAGAAAGCCTCCAGACCCCATGGAATGTGGTAAATTGGGACATGATTGCCTTTCTTGTCCCTGGCTGTGGGGTACAGTGGGAGACAATGTTGGGGACATTTTTCAGTCTGCAAGCCCAGATTCCTACGCAAATATGTTTGCAGTCACCCCTGGCAACAGTGAGTTAGTACCTGTTGTGCCTGCAGGGGGTACTAAGGAGTTCAAAAGGGCTGCTGCAGTTCTATCCCATGGCCACCAGAGAGAGTTGGCCAGTGAAAGTGCAACAGAGGACTGCTTCATTGGGCAGCATACTCAATTGAAGATGGTGACCCCTACAACTGCGATGGGTAAGACTGTCTTTAATGAAATGTTGTCTGAAACCGCTGATTTCATGCTGCAAAAGACTGCTTACGAGACTGTCCTTGGGGATGTGAGAGTGACCCCAGTTAGTGGGGCCACTGAATATGCTCTTGAGAGTAACTTTTTTCCTGTGCAGTACTCTGTACAGTGGGGAGGCAGGGGTTAAAGTCCAATTTGCACCTGTTCATGCTTCTCAAGAGGGGAATAATGCTGTGTTTATTGTCTGTAAGGTCCAAGTTGGTAGTGGGCTGAGCCCACAAAAGGTAAACATGCTGTCAAGGTTTATAATGCTGAATGTACTGATGTTGGGAAAATCCCAGGTGATGGTAATGCTGTGGGGAAAGACGGGCCATTGCCCATAGCAATGGGTGGTAAATGGGTGGAAATCTCCAAGGTACGTCATGTCGTGGAGCCAGAGGTTGCTCTGGACAACTGCAATGTCACTCTGGTGGAACAGAGTGGACCTGCACCTTTTACTGGGAATATGTTAGTACAGTCTACTAGTACTGAAAGTGTGCAAGTCAATAATGGGTTAATGCAACTTGTGAAAAATGCAAAGATGTGTGAGGTTTGTGAAGCGCCACCTGAGCAAGGAGGTGTGGTGTATTGCAACCTGTTGTGTTAAAATTTGACATGATTCACATGTAATGTCACGTGTAATAAGTCTGCAGCTAAGCCCGTCTGCTTGCATGGGTCTCCTTGTTCAGATGGGTCGGTGCTGAGGAGTAGGGATGGGCGAACGGTTTGGCCCGAGCATAGGTGCCAAACGATGCAGTAGGTACTGGGCTGGAGTAAGTTCCACCGGTAGTGATCAGATTGTTGTTATTATGTCATGAACTTTGCGCCAGTATGGCTGAATTAGTGTACACTTCCACCATATATGAATGAACGTACCTCTTTCCAGTACACACCTCCAGCATCTGTCGGAAACTGTGGGGATATATTTGTTAATCACTTCAGAGGTTCTGTACCATCTAGTGACTATTTTATACCCATTTTCTTGTGTCTGCACATTTAGGGAACCTTTATGAATATAAAAGTATAGTCTATCCCATGTCTCCTCGTCTATCTCTCTATCCAGAGTGGATTCCCAGAAATTCTGCACTGATCTCTGGAGCTTATTTGTTTCCTCAAATAGAGAAGCATATATGATTGATATTACATGACTCTGGGGGGTTGTGCATATGCATAGTGACTCAAATAATGTCAAGGGTCTCAAGTATCTTTCTCTTCGCTTTGGTTGGTCCATAAAATGTGTCAGCTGCAGGTAGCGCCAAAACAGAAATTCCTTTGTGACAGACATCTCTGCTAGATCCCTCTGGCGTAGAAACTTTCCCCTACGGAAAAAGTGTCTAGTCTGCATCTGTACATATGGCCACTCCCTCTCAAGAAAGTGGTTAGATACACCTGGCGTGAAATCTGTGTTCCCTCTGATTGGGGTAATTGGGCTAGCCTTTGCTGAAACCTCATGGACCCTGCAAGCGCTATCAAAGGCCTTAAGTGTAGCCTCAATCAATGGATGAGTGTGAAGGCTAAGATTCGACCAAGAGCATTCCAAAGGGACCCAAGCCTTGACGTTCACATTCCAATCTACTACCTGGGCCAATTGTATTGCCCTGTGGTAGTGTTGTATGTCAGGGAGCCCGATGCTTCCTTTGGACGTAGGCAACACCAGTTACTCCCACTTTAATCGGGGTGATTTATTTCCCCAAAGGAATGTCCTACACATCCCCTTGTAGCTAGTGTAAAAGGAAGGCGGCAGGTCAATCGGCAGGGTCTGCATCTCATAAAGTAGGTGTGGGAGAACCATCATTTTTAAAATTGCGGCCCTTCCAAACCAAGATATATGGGGGGTATCCCAGTGTGTAAGATCGCATTTTAAATTCTGTAGTTACGTCAAAAAATGTATTTTATGGAAGCACACATATCCCTGATTCCCAAGCAGGATAAGGACCACACGATTTGTGGTAATTATCGACCAATATCTCTGACCAATATTGACATACGTCTATATTCTAAGATAATTGCGGAAAGATTGACACCTATTCTTCCAGAGCATATTGATTTAGATCAAGTAGGTTTCACGAAAGGCCGAGAGGCTAGAGATAACATAATGAAAACAATATCATTAATAGAATATGCTCAGAGGAAGGATATACCTGCCTGTTTGTTATCAATAGATGCCGAAAAGGCATTTGATAGAGTGGGATGGGATTTTATGGAAGAATCGTTAAAACAACTAGGCTTAGGACCTAAAATACTTCAGAAAATAACGTTTCAGAAAATAACCTTATATGTTAATCCTAAAGCGAAGGTCCGTATAAATGGAACTTTATTGGATACTATAACGATTTCAAATGGTACTCGTCAGGGATGTCCCCTATCCCCTCTTTTATATGTGATTGTAATGGAACACTTAACAACCGCCATTCGTAATAACCCAGATGTTCAGGGAATACAAATAAAAGAAAAGAATTATAAAATGGCAGTGTACGCTGATGATTTATTGATCTACGTAACCAACCCAATGGTGACATTACCTAATCTTATTAAAGAGTTTAAGAGATTTGGAGATATGAGTAATTTTAAAGTCAATTACGATAAAACCGAAGTGTTAAATGTTTCAATACCAGGAAGCGTTGTACGATCTCTCCGGGAGAACTATCCCTTTAAATGGCAAGAAGTAGCTATCAAATATTTGGGAATATTTATTCCTAAGGATTTAACAAAATTAATGGAGATGAATCTTCTTCCTATAACCCGAAAGCTAATAACATCAATACAAAAATATAATAAATCAATTTTCTCCCTCTTCGGTAGAATAAATATTATAAAAATGGATGTTCTTCCGAAGATTTTGTATATATTCCAAACAATTCCAGTAAACCCACCGACTAACATCATGAAAATGCTTCAGAAAGCAATTAATAGTTTTATATGGGCCCATAAACCAGCCAGAATTAAAAGAGAGATTCTAACGAGAGCAAAAAATGAGGGAGGCTTGGCACTGCCAGATTTCAGGGCATATGCCAGAGCAGCCTCCATAGTAAGGATAATGGACTGGTTCCATAATTGGAAAACCAAACAATGGGTAAAAATAGAAGAAGACATATCCCTAATTAAGCTTAAGTCGCTACCCTGGATCAACCCATGCTTTAGATCTAAGATAAAAGACCTCCCCTTGTTAGTGACATCAACAATGAAAACCTGGGACATTATGCAACGAAAAAAGATCTTATCCTCGTATATAGGACCAATGACTCCACTATTCTCCAATCCGGAATTCCCTCCAGCATTTAAAGCCCAGACGTTTCTTAAATGGAGGAGTAGGGAGGATACAAGAATTATTCAAACAATGAAAGAGGGAAAAATGTATCCGTTAAAAGAAATGGGCATAGACAATGAAGTTAAATGGATGCAACATCATCAATTAAATATATTTATAAAATCCATACAACAGAAAGAGCCAATAAATAGGCCGATGACGAAATTTGAACAATTATTGACACAGGAGAATAAGCCATTGCATGGACTCTCAAAAATATATAAGCTACTGATTCCCAATAGCCCAACTAAAGAACTAACATATATTAAAAAATGGGAAAAGGAGCTAGGAATGAAAATTCCCACACAGGAATGGGAAAAGGCATTCCGAGTAATTCATAAGCTCTCAGTCTCCGCTAAACATCAAGAAAGAGGATATAAAATAATTACTAGATGGTACAGATGCCCAGCGGATTTATATAAAATGAATAAAAATAATCAAGAAATGTGCTGGAGATGTGGGAAGGAAAAAGGTAATATGACACATATGTGGTATAAATGCCCACCAGTTCAAAATTTTTGGCAGAAAATTTTTAATATCTATCAGGACATTACTAATACAACTGCACAACTAAATATTAAGATGGTAATCTTATCAATTATTCCAGGTCCGATAAAAACAATAAAGGAAGATATCTGGGGATATATGCTTATAGCAGCACGAACCATAATAGCTCGTAAGTGGCGTAAAACAGATAACTTCTCTATACAAGAATGGATATGTGAGATGAACATGATACAGAATATAGATAAAATGATCTTAATAGAGGAAAAAGGTATATATACAATACCAAAGAGATGGCAACAGTGGGAAAAATTTAGTACTTCAACAAACTTTACACAGTATTTATAAGAGATACGACCTATGGGAAAGTGAGAGGGAAGTTACCCTGTTTTTCCTTCCCCCTTTTTCTTTTTTTTTTCCCTGTGAGTACTTGCGGGATGAATGAGTGAGTGAATGGTCATATACACATCAGGGAGAAGTAGGAGAATATAGACGCAGAGTATGAACTAAGAAAGAGACAAGGTATTAGAAATATAAGAAAATAGGACGGAACTTAAAAATTATACAGGGATAGAGGCACCCCTATTTGGTAGATCGATCCCTTGATATTGATGAAGAATGCAATATATAACCTACCCCTTGATGTGAAATGGTATGACAACTATGTATTTTAGACTATGTGAAAAATAAATGAAAATAATAATAAAAAGAAGATTGAAACAAAAAAAAAATGTATTTTATATACGTATATATATAGGTACTTAGGAATTTGTACACCCAGGTAAGTTAAGGCCTCTGCTTGCCATTGAAATGGGAAGTTATCTTGGCATTGCTTAACTATTTTGTTCAAAAGCCTTACATTCAGAGCGAAGGATTTAGAATAGTTAATTTTCAGATTGGCCAACTTATTGAAGTCCTCCAAAATTTTCATGAGGTTGGGCAGGGAAGTCAGGGGTGAAGACAGGAAGAGCAGTACATCATCTGCAAATGCAGCGAGTTTAAACTTGCATTGAAGAATCACAATGCCCTTGATATCCGGGTGTGCTCGAATACATCTAAGTAATGGTTCTAACATGATGATATATAAGATGGGGGACAATGGGTACCCTTGTCTCGTACCATTGCGTATGGAGAAGGTGTTCGATAAGTGGCTGTTGACTCTCACTCTGGCTGATGATTGGAGTACAGAGATGAAATATATGCTCTCATAAGGTCTCCCAGTCCCAGAACCTTCAACACTTCCCTCATGAAATCCCAGGCCACTCAATCAAACGCCTTCTCTGCGTCCATGGACAGGAAAAACACTGCTTGATTGGTAGATGTCATCCAGTGGTGTATGTTCAGGGCCTTTATTGTATTGCCTCTCTGCCAGGAACAAAACCAACCTGGTCAAGATCTACCCATTTAGGTAAGTAACCATTAATGCGTGGATTTTATAAATTTTCTTTACGTCCACGTTAAGGGGCGATATTGAGTGGTAGTTTTCCACTTTAGATGGGTCCTTGCCCTCTTTAGGTATCACTGAAATATAAGCTTCCAACATCGTACGTGAGGGACAAGGGCCCTTAGCCAAAGTGTTGAAAGCTTTAAGAAACGCAGGAGCTAGTAATTCTGTAAAGCTCTTGTAATATTGTGCAGGGAGACCATCCGGTCCCAGACACTTTCCTGGTTTAATGGTCTTAAGGGCTTCTACCCATTCCTCCATGGACAGGGGTGCGTCTGCGATTTTTGAATCTACTTGTGAAATAGTTTTGGGGCTGTATTGCTTCAAAAAATCTGCAATAAGTTTTTTACAGGATTCTACCCCTAAGGCCGATTCTTGATCTGACTCAAGGTTGTATAGTTTGTTGTAGAAACTTTGAAACTGGGCTGCTATGTCTCCATTTTTATAATAGGTCTTGCCCGCTGCATCTGTCACATGATGTATTGTAGTGGCTAGTTTCCGTTGTTGCGTGGCCCTAGCTACCAACCTCCCCAGCTTATTCCCTGATTTGTAAAATACTTTTTGGGCTAAAGTGTGAAGTCTTTGTGCTTTGTGAGTTCTACCAAGAGGGCCGTCCATGTCTCTGCTAATTCTTGAGCTACTGTAGCCGCCAGTGATATCTTGTGTTGTGCCTCCAATCTGCCTTTGTCTGCTAGTTCCTTCCTTCTTTTCCTAGCTACCATTGACAATAAGTGTCCTCTTATCACGCACTAATGTGCCTCCCATTGGACCATGGGGGACACATCAGGCATGTCATTGTGTTGGAAGTAGTCTCGGATGGCTTGTGAGATTGTGGTAGGGTCACCCAAATCTGCCAGCAGGTCAGCATCCATTCACCAGATCTTGGGCAAGGATTCTATTTCGGGGAATTTGAGTGTCATCGTGATCGGGTGGTGGTCAGATAAAACCGTATTTTCAATGGAAGTGTGGTGAGGGTAGGTCAGTAGAGTTGAGCGAACTTCTAGAAGTCCGGGTTCTGCTGGTTTGTCCGAACTTCGGGACAAGTCCGGGTTTGGGTCCGGACAGAACCCAAACTTTGTCCCAGATCCCGAACCCCATTGAAATCAATGGGGACCCAAACTTTTAGGCACAAAAATGGCTGTAAAATAGTCCTGGAAAGTCCTAGAGGTCTGCAAAAGGAAGGAAATGGGGGTAAGGGTGGGACAAGTGACCTACAAAGAAATGGGGACAGGGAAATAACTTTAAATATTTAAAAAAAAATAAAAACATAAAAAAAGCAAAAATGGAGGTGAATGTGGATCATCTTCAAACTAGTATGAAAAGTATTAATTAACGGTAGAAGCCATATAACTGTTCTAAAATCATCTTCAAACTGTGTCAAAAAAGTATAAATAAGCCGGGAGAACCCATATCACTGTTCTGCAAACATCTGGAAAATGTGTGTGTCACTTTAAATATAACCGGCAATAACTGAACATCTGTTCTGCAAACATCTGTAAAGTCTGTGTGTCACTTTAAATATAACCGGGAATAACTGAAGATCTGTTCTGCAAACATCTGTAAAGTCTGTGTGTCACTTTAAATATAACCGGCAATAACTGAACATCTGTTCTGCAAACATCTGTACAGTCTGTGTGTAACTTTAAATATAATCGGCAATAACTGAACATCTGTTCTACAAACATCTGTACAGTCTGTGTGTCACTTTAAATATAACCGGTAATAACTGAACATCTGTTCTGCAAACATCTGTAGAGTCTGTGTGTCACTTTAAATATAACCGGCAATAACTGAACATCTGTTCTGCAAACATCTGTAAAGTCTGCGTGTCACTTTAAATATAACCGGCAATAACTGAACATCTGTTCTGCAAACATCTGTAAAGTCTGTGTGTCACTTTAAATATAACCGGCAATAACTGAACATCTGTTCTGCAAACATCTGTACAGTCTGTGTGTAACTTTAAATATAACCGGCAATAACTGAACATCTGTTCTACAAACATCTGTACAGTCTGTGTGTCACTTTAAATATAACCGGCAATCACTGAACATCTGTTCTGCAAACATCTGTACAGTCTGTGTGAAACTTTAAATATAACCGGCAATCACTGAACATCTGTTCTGCAAACATCTGTAAAGTCTGTGTGTCACTTTAAATATAACCGGCAATAACTGAACATCTGTTCTGCAAACATCTGTACAGTCTGTGTGTCACTTTAAATATAACCGGTAATAACTGAACATCTGTTCTGCAAACATCTGTACAGCCTGTGTGTCACTTTAAATATAACCGGCAATAACTGAACATCTGTTCTGCAAACATCTGTACAGTCTGTGTGTCACTTTAAATATAACCGGCAATAACTGAACATCTGTTCTACAAACATCTGTACAGTCTGTGGCCAATATAAATTTCACTGTGTGTCTGACATGTCTACAAACATCTTGTCTACAAGTCAAT
>BLSH010555554.1:638081-650881 GCA_018402905.1 Glandirana rugosa | reverse complement strand
AGATTTTAATTTCCCCAGAGTTAAGACAAGAGGTTTTGTAAAGATGAGTGTCTGGTTGAAGACCTGGACCTCCCATCGATATAGAAGGACTTCCCTTACACCTATGTATCTGGTTACTGTGGCTGTTTGTATATAAGGGGGTTAAGATTCGTCCAGTGGAAGTACTTCCTCTGGGCGGACTTTAAATGATTGAAAATCTGTCCGGAAGTCATGTAATGTCAAAGATGCCAATTGAAGTTTCACTTGTTTAAGGGCTGAGAAGGGAATTGAGGATGGTATCCAAAAGCAGGTCCAATGCCAAATTTATATCTCCCCCCGGGATTAAGAGGCCTGTCTAAAAGTTAGTAAATTTCAGGCGGGTCTCCTTCATGAAGGTGACCTGCTTAGAATTGGGGGAATATATGTTTGTCGGTGTCATTGGTCTATGTATCCACATTCCCTTCAGGAAGATATAGCTACCCTCCAGGTCCAGAAGTTGGTCTGTGAGTAGAAATGTTTTGGAGAACAGAATTGAGACCCCTTTAATTTTAGATTCTGCACACGTATCGTGCATGCCACAGGGTAACGCTTATTGTTGAATCTGGGGGTCACCCTTTTCTTAAAGTGAGTCCCTTGTAAAAGAGTATGTGGGCTCTAAGGCGGTGGGCTTCGATTAGCACGCTGCTTCATTTCTCTGGCACATTGAGTCCTTTTGCATTAAGGGAAAGTACCTTAAGCAACGACTGTGTCTTACAATTCATGGTGCAAGGTTTAGTTGTGTGCTATACCACTGTGCAAGTCGCACCTCTGGTCACGAGAGATTAGGGAGGACACTAGGGAGAAAAAGAAAAGACTAATGTAGAAGAGGAAGAAGCAGAAAAAAAAGGGGGAGGGGGTGAGGGGAGAGAAAGGCAGCTGGAAAAGATTAATCTATGCCCTTGCCAAAAGTTGTGGTATGTGGTACACACCTAAGGAGGAAGAGACACAAACCCTGTGGCCAATATAGCCCTTGGGGGACCCTGCCTCCACTCAGATACCGGGGACAGGACTAGTACCAGCTATCCCACCTACTCTCAATAAAATGAGAGCTGAAAGTGTCAAAAAAAGTGCAAGCCGGTTATTTCCCAAGGGGCACCTGTCTCCTTGGGTAGAAGGTAAGTCCGACACCAAAACAATATGGATGTCCTCAACACCCATTAACCTCCTATTTGTAGTAGCTCTTGTGAGCTCCCTATTGCCTGGAGGTGGACTGTCCCATCCTGTCCATCCCTTAACAGTAGGAGTAGATCTGACTGGTCTGCCCCCCCGGCCCTAGAGTTTCTCAGGGTAGATTCAAACTCAAAGGCTATCAACCTGACATAATTAAACTATAAACCATAAACTCCCCCCGGGCTGGAGGTCTATACCCCCCAAGAATAAGGGTCATTTCCTGGAGCATCAGCCTGCTCCCTCCCCCACCCAGGCCGCGGAGTCCAGTATGGAGGGTGGAGCAAGCGCCGTCTCCAATTAACGTTTAGTTACTCATACTACAAACTCAATATGACCGTTTGTTAATCACCTGGTAAATCTTAAAGCACTGTTAATAGAAGATATCCTCTTCCTGTTGTCTCCCATGCTTCTTCCTTGACAGAAGACGAGCCTAGGAGACAACCCAGATCTGCCCATTGGTCCCCACTAAAGTAGCGCAGATATCAAAGCCTCTAGAAATGCTAACATAGGCAAAATCACATAATATGTCCCCAGGAGGAGTTGCATTTCGACCTTTTGTCTTGTTTATCTCATTAATAGTGGTCCAAGTCTCCAGAAGATAAATAACAAAACCAGAGAGAGCAAGAAGAACTCAAAGATAAAACAACTAGGTAACCTATTGTTCTAGTCCAAAAAGATAAAACAAACCAAGTAATGGAAACATCTCACAGCGTAATGTCCAGGGAATCAAAACAATTGCACTTGACACGATGCCCTGGAGCCAGGGAACACCCATTAGGTACAACCTCCCTCACTACCCCCTCCCTATGACCAATGTGTATGATTTTCCGTGGCCTGAGGCTTTTGCTAAGGTTAATATAGTCTTTAGGTTCTGCCTGTACAATGGGAGAATGCTAGTTCTGTGGCATTTCCCACAAAAGCTATTGGTAGTCTTTGGTGATGGAAAAAGGCCAATGACCTATAGTGCGTAGGGTATCATTCAATGGCAATTGAAGCTTTTGGTGTGAGCTGAATTCAGGTGGAGATCTCAGGTCGATGTTGACCAGCAACTGTTAGCTATCTTAATATCGTGCGAGAGAAGGGGGTTACAGTGCCTGAGAGAGAAGGGTTCCCACTCTAATGTTTTGGGGTCTTTGCGGTCTAGGTATGCACTATACATCTAGATCAACAGTATCTCCCTAGTGCATGACGCTTCCAGGTGGAGCATAGGAGCCCCCTTATTAAAGGGGGCTTCCAGATTCCGATAAGCTCCCCCACCCGTAGACCCCCACAACCACAGCCCAGGGTAGTAGGGTGGGGAAGAGGCTCTTGTCTCCATCAACATGGGGATATGGTGCTTTGGGATGGGAGGTGCAGACTCCCCCCTGCCCCCCATACTCCCGATGTTGAGTGCATGTAGCCTGGCACAGTTCAGGAGGGGGGCACTTTCCACCCCTATCCTGGCCAGCCAGGTTGCATGATCAGATAAGGGTCTGGTTTGGATTTTAGGGGGGCCCCATGTCAATTTGTTTTAAATTTTGGTGTGGAGTCCCCTTTGAAATCCATACCAGAACCAAAGGGCCTAGTATGGACTGGGGGGGACCCTTCGCAAATTTTTTCAGTGATTTTTTTGTATATTGCTGGGACTCGGCAATACATTACAGCCGCGATTTTAAATGACTTTTTTCCTTTACAAATGTCATTTTGCTCTGTGCCATTTTACAGGCAGACTAAGGGGACCCCCCAGACACATTATTTAAATTAATATTTCATTTTTATTGCTTAACTTTAAGCATTATTAAAATCACTGCTCCTGAAAAAACGATCGATTTAAAAACTTTTTTTTGCATTGATACATATCTAGAGTTGAGCAGACACCTGGATGTTCAGGTTCGTCTGGTTCAGCCGAACTTCGCGGAAAAGTTTGGGTTCGGTACCGAACTTGACCCGAACTTGACCCCGGACCCAAACCCCATTGAAGTCAATGGTGACCTGAATTTTTGCGCACAAAAATGGCTGTAATAGTCCTGGAAAGGGCTAGAGGGCTGCAAAAGGAAGCAAAATGGGGGTAAGAGTAGGACAAGTGCCCTACAAATAAATGTGGATAGGGAAATAACTTAAAATCACATAAAAAGAAATAAAAATGGGAGGAGGAGGTGGATGTGGAGTAGGAGCCTAGAGGTTGACTAGGCTGTGATCATGGCAGGTAGGTGGAAGTGGCGGTGGTGGAGGAGGAGGTAGCCAACACTGTTTTTTGTTTGTTTGGTTTTTTTCCCCAAAATATTGAGACATATTAAAAAAAAAACAAGTAAACCAATAGCTGTGTGAGGCTGGTCTAAATGTCTATTCTGCACAAGGTACAGACAAGTCTTTTGGGATCCATGCCTGGCTCATTTTAATAAATGTTAGCTTGTCCACGTTGGCTGTGGACAGGCAGCTGTGCTTGTCTGTGATAACGCCCCCTGCCGTGCTAAACATGCGTTCAGACAATACACTGGCTGCAGGGCAGGCCAGCACCTCCAAGGCATAAAGGGCAAGCTCAGGCCATGTGGCCAATTTGGAGACCCAGAAGTTGAATGGGGCAGACCCATCAGTCAGTACGTGTAGGCGTGTGCACACATACAGTTTCACCATGTTGCTGAAATGCTGCCTCCTGCTAAGACGTTGCCTATCAGCTGGTGATGCTGTTTGTTGTGACATGCTGCTGACAAAGCTTTTCCACATTTCGGCCATGCTAACCCTGCCTTCTGAGGTGCTGGCGGTGCCACAGCTGCCTTGGCGACCTCTTCCTCCTCCTCCGCCTTCGCCTTGTGCTTCCACAGAGCCCCCTGTGTCATTTGGGAATGCCGTCAGCAGCGCGTCTACCAGCGTGCGCTAGTAGTCGCGCATCTTCCGATCACGCTCCAGTGAGGGAATTAAGGATGGCACATTGTCCTCAGCACAAGTTAAAATGTGGGCAACTCGGCTGTCGTTAAGCAGGCACTGCAGCATGTAGTCACTCATGTGTGCCAGGCTGCCCAGAGGCAAAGACAAGCTGTCCTCTGTAGGAGGTGTATCATCTGTGTCCTCGGTATCCCCCCAGCCACGCTCCAGTGATGCCCAGGAGCTGCATTGGGTGCCACCCTGCTGTGAACACGATTCCTCCTCCTCCTCATCATCATCTTCCTCATCCTCCTCATCCTCCAGAACTGTGCCCTGGCTTAAAATTTTTTTACCTGGCCTATGCTGGTGCAGGAACCCACCCTCCGAGCCACTTGTGAATGACTGGTCTGATAACCGTGGAAATAACCCCTCTTCCTCCTCTTCCTCCTCTTCCTCCTGTGCCACATCCTTTTCCATCATCGCCCAAAGTGTTTTTTCAAGGAGACATAAAAGTGGTATAGTAACGCTGAGAACAGCGTCATCGGCACTGGCCATGTTGGTGGAGTACTCGAAACACCGCAATATGGTACACAGGTCGCGCATGGAGGCCCACTCATTAGCGGTGAAGTGGTGCTGTACCGCAGAGCGATTGACCTGTGCGTGCTGCAGCTGAAACTCCACTATTGACTGCTGCTGCTCGCACAGTCTCTCCAGCATGTGCAAGGTGGAGTTCCAACTTGTGGGCACGTCACATAGGAGGTGCTGAGTGGGAAGACCCAAGTTCCGCTGCAGCGCAAACAGGCGAGCAGCAGCAGGGTGAGAACGCCGAAAGCGCGCACAGACGGCCTGCACTTTCTGCAGCAGCTCTGACATATCCGGGTAGTTTTTTAGAAATTTCTGCAACACCAAATTTAGCACATGCGCCAGGCAAGGGATGTGCGTCAAACCGGCTAGGCCCAGAGCTGCTATGAAATTTTGCCCATTATCGCACACCACCAGGCCAGGCTTGAGGCTCAGTGGCAACAACCACTCATCGGTCTGGTGTTCAATGCCAGTTCACAGCTGCTGCGCAGTGTGGGGTTTATCCCCCAAACATATCAGTTTTAAAACAGCCTGCTGTCATTTACCCCTGATGTGCTGAAGTTGGTGGTGAAGGTGTTATGCTGAGTGGATGAGGAGGTGGTAGAGGAGGAGAAGGAGGAAGCGCAGTAGGAGGAGGAGGCAACAGGAGGCAAAGAGAAATTCCCTGCAATCCTCGCTGGCGGAAGGACATGCGCCAAATGTCTAGCCGCCTCATGCCCACCCGCCACTACATTTGCTCAGTGTTCAGTTAGCGAGATATAGCGTCCCTGCCCGTGCTTACTGGTCCATGTATCAGTGGTTATGTGGACCTTGCCACAGATGGCGTTGCGCAGTGCACACTTGATCTCGTCCCCGACTTGTTTGTGCAGGGAAGGGATGGCTCATCTGGAAAAGTAGTGGCGGCTGGGAACCAGGTACTGTGGGACAGCCACCGCCATCAGGTTTTTAAAACTGTCCGTGTCCACCAGATGGAATGACAGCATTTCAAAGGCCTGGAATTTTGAAATGCTGGCATTAAGGGCCAGGGATCGCGGGTGGGTAGGGGGGTACTTCCTCTTTCTCTCCAGTGTTTGGGAGATGGAGAGCTGTAAGCTTCCATGGGACTGTGTGGAAATGCTTGGAGATGGTGGCGGACATGGTGGCGTTGCTGTCACATGCTCTATTTGCTGGGTGGCAGGTGACATTGGCACTGTAGAGGTGGAGGAAGAGGCCGTGGCAGCAGCAGAAGAGGAAGCAGGAGGAGGCTGAGACCTTTCTTACATTTTGAGGTACTTATTCCTCTGCAGCAAGTGCTTTGAATTTAAATGCCTGGTCATGCAGGTTGTACTCAGGTTTAGAAGCCAATGGCGTACGTTTTAGGCGATGAGATTGATGTTGAAATCCAAGCCGCCCTTGGTATTGAGGGTGCCACTATAGAAACTAAAGATGATGAAATCAGAAGGAGATTCAAGGTACATAAAAAATTATTAATTAAACATCTTAACAGGAAATGGGATGTGTCTTCTTTGGAATATTATGTATCCCAAAAAATCATCCCCCGTGGGTTACGGGATAAAGTTATCCCTGCTGAACATCTCCATAATGATCGATTCATTGAGAAATGGAAGGAATTATGCATTTCCCATGGCTTAGAGCTCATGAAATTAATTATAGAGGAGGAAAAAATCCAATTGAACGAACTCAAAGAAGAAATCGATAACAGTAGCAAGGAGTTGGAGATCTATAAAACCGAGGAAGAGTTCATTAAACAAAATGAACTAATCAAGAAGGAGATTGAGAAAGTTCAGAGAAACTTAAGAACAACTAAACAGTCGAAATTTAAACGTGATTTGATGGACTGGGAAAAGGGGGAGATTTTTGATCTGTCCTCCCAGAGGGGCCGACACAGATCCAGACGACGTCGATCCAGATCACGCCCCCGTTTTGACACAGAAAGTAGTGACAGTGACGGTTCTAAACGATCGGTCTCTTTTTTAGATGGAAACAGGGAGAGCTCCCCCTCCCCAGAAAGACAACAGCAGATACGACGAGGGGGGGAGGGCGGGATCCTGAAACAAACAAAACCAAGAGATCAACAAGGAAAAGGCGGAGAAAGAGGAAACAGCGATCGAACAACAAGGAGCAGGACCAAGAGCCAAAAGAAACACCATTAAGTTGTCTGGCCTGGGACCCGGGCCGTGACAACAAGGTGATCAATTTATCCAATTTTCCCCTAAAAGAAGCTCATATAAAACTGTTAAATAAAGGTCTATCCTTTTCTCCAACCAACAACACAGATGAATTCACAGTTTTCAAAGATGTAACCCTGTTTTTACGTAAGGTCCTTTTCCGCTACTTACATGAGTTCAGGGATCAGAAAAGTACTCTTGGTCAAGAGTTGGAAGAAGAAGAACGTAGAGCATTGGATGATCTTCTATCACTCATGGATGAGGCCCAGGAGGACCCTGAAAACCCGGATGATGACGATTTTATGCCAATCAGACGCCCAGATTTAAAAATAAAATCGAACAAAATGATCCCGTTAAGCAAGAATAAAACCATCAGCCACTTTTACGATCTAATCTGTGGCGAATTAAAAACGATGAACTGGAATATGCCACGACAGGATAATTTAACAAAAGAGGAAAGAAATGCCCTCAATGAATTACGTGAGGCTCAAGGTGTTATCATTAGGAAAAGTGATAAGGGCGGCAATGTGGTTCTCCTTGATGAAGAGCTGTATGTGGCAGAAATCAAGAGACAGCTCAGGGACCAAAAAACATACCGAAAACTCCCTTCTTCACCCTTCAATAAAGTGACGTCGGATCTGAATAGTTCTCTGAAAATGGCATGTGAAGCTGGCATCCTCAGTCGAAAAGAATTCAATTTCCTGTCTGTTCGGGACTTTAATATACCAGTACTGTATACAATCCCTAAACTACACAAAAACCTTACCCATCCACCAGGTAGGCCAATTATTTCTGCAATTGGTGGTCCCCTAGACAGAATGGGCAAATATCTAGATGAACTCTTAAAACCTATGGTTCCGACGCTCAAGTCATATGTGAGAGATACGAAACAGGTACTCAATAGACTGCGTGAAGTGGAAGTTGACATGGGATGGCTTTTGGTGGGGATCGATGTAGAATCTCTATATACATCGATTCCCCACCAATTGGGCATAAAGGCCGTGTCCTTTTACCTAGAAAAGCACTTCCCCGCATTGGCTCATCAAAATGAATTTATACTGGACCTGCTATCCTTTGCCCTCAATAACAACTTTTTCCAATTCAATCAGCAGTATTACCAGCAGATTTCGGGTACATCGATGGGGGCAGCTTGGGCACCTGCATATGCGTGTCTCCATTTGGGTATGTGGGAAGAGATCGAAGTATATCCCCAGCCTGACTTCCAGAAATATGTTCACCTTTGGATACGATATATAGACGATATCCTGATGATCTGGAAAGGAACTGCGAATGATTTACAACAATTCATGGATAATCTCAACAAAAATGCTTTGAATATCAGGCTTACCTTTAATTGGAACGTTGAAAGCTTACCTTTCTTGGACTTGAATATTACCAAGAAAGAAGGTGGTATATGTACATCTACATACCGTAAACCAACAGCAGCCAATACTCTGCTGAGGGCAGATAGCTTTCATCCCCATTCCCTCAAACAGGGAATTCCGATCGGGCAGTTCCTTCGTATACGAAGGAATTGCTCAGATGACCGAGATTTTAAAAAGGAGGCTCATGCTATGTATGGTCGTTTCAGGGAGAGAGGCTACAGCCATAGGACCCTTAGAAAAGCCAAAAAAAGAGCGATTGAATGTCAACGCCCCTCACTTCTTCTGGAAAAAAGTGCAGGACTTGAGGATACAAAATTAGTCAGCAAGGATCCAGTACGATTCATTACCAATTTTGGTACACAATGGCCAACAATCAGGGAAGTGATGTCCAAACACTGGCCAATTTTGACCAGATGTCCCATCATTGCAGGTATAGTGGGAGACCATCCCCATATGGTTGCCAAAAGAGCTCCAAACCTCTCGGACTTTTTAACTAAGTCCGAATATTCCCCCACAAATAATAAAAGTACCTGGTTGTCTACCTTACCACGCACTAAGGGCATGTTCCCATGTGGTCATTGTCAGATTTGCAAATACGTTGAGAGAACTAAAGAATTCACCGACGCAAATCGAAAAACGACATATAGAATAAAGAGTTTGATCAATTGTGCCACCACAAAAGTAATTTACAGCCTCACATGCCCTTGCAATAGGTGCTATATCGGAAAGACCAAACGACAATTGCGCATCCGTATTGGTGAACATCTTAATGACATCAGACGGAATGAGCCCAAGAGCCATATTGCGGAACACTATTCAAACTACCATGGAAGTAATCCCAAGGGTACAAAGGTCAAAGGCATCTACTCACTTAACATCAGCAGCAGAAGAGGCGACTTTGACAGGATCCTACTGCAAAAGGAAAAGTTCTGGATCTATACTTTGGGGGTTATGACACCAGCCGGCTTAAACAAAGAACTAAACTTGCAACCTTTTTTAGATGCCCCATGATCATTTCACCTTCATGATCTGCTAGTGATGTCCATCACCATCCTGAACTTCTCTCCTCTCCCTCTCTATTGTCATTATTGAAGAAATTCCCCTTCTCTTTTTTCTAAATATTTTTTCTAAATATACAATCTATATACATAGACAACATGTAATGTTTGCAGGGATGGTGGTCACATCCCCGGCGTTATTCGCTGGTTTTGATGGCATCATTTTTCTCTGTATGTGGATTTCAAAATAGGCATACCTCTGTATGTACTCCATCCTGTTCTACTAGCCCTTGGTACTGTATAATTCTAGCATACATGTATTCAATTTTTCTCTGTTTTGTCATGCACTTTAAATATAAATATTCACTTGATATTTTGTTTTTCTACATATATGTCCTCGTTCTATTGTAATCATGATGTGGCCCTTGTTTGCTCCTTAGTTCGTTGCACAGCAATAGCGGCACCTGTGATCATTTGATCTTCATTGATTAATTGGACGTTAGGATGTGTATATATACACCCCCGTCCAGCAGGTGGCGCTAGTCCTGACGAAGCTGGGGATACCAGCGAAACGCGTAGACTATCTGTGCTGCATGCCTGCTTGCTAGCCCTCTCATCCCCATGAGGTCCTGATCCCTGTTTGAGCCTTCGTCCCCGCTATGTTGATTTGGAGCTGTATGCCTGAGATCCATCGGCATCGGCCTTGACTCACCTCCACATCCATTGCCTGTTGTGTCATCTATGACTGGCTTCCACTCAGCATTTTGGAGCGTCCCTGCCTGGGTTTAACCGACCATTCGGATCGGTGAGTATATGCCGCCGATGCTCATCTCCCTCCTTGATTTCCTCCATTCGAGTCGCCCCTGATCTGGTTTCCGGTGTCTGCTATCTGTGTGCCTCCTCAGACCTACCTTTGAGAGTACCGCAGCCCGACATCCGGGTCTTTCCCTCTGTGGTTCCGGCTTGCTGGAGTGTGCCCTGCAGCGTCCAGGTCCACGCGGCTTCCACATTGCCTCACAGAGCTGCACCAACCTGTCTGTAGCCGACCCCCTTATCTCGCACTGCGTGGATTGTCCTCGGAGGTGGGGAACATTGCCATCATCAGTCAGGTTGCTGCTCTGTCCCGGTGTGCCTGGGCCATCGATGACCAGACCGTAGCCTGCCTCTTTTGGGCTATTGCTATCATCGGTCTGAGTCTGCCTTGTTTTTCCATTCCTTCCTTTTTGCTCCGTTTTTCATCCTTTTTGGCTGGGGACGTATTCTCATTTGTTGCGGCTCCACTACGTTGTTTTTGGTTCCCATGACTGCATCACATTTTTGTATTATTGCATAAGGGTCTGTATAGACCATTTCATGGTTTCCTTCATTTATACTGGGGTCCCTCACACTATGTCTTTGGGGTTTATTGGGGGCTACTGTGTTGGCTGCGTCCTCCCTGTCATGTTCGGTAGGGGACAACTCCATTTTGGAGGGCCCATACCCAACTGACTGCGAGGTCTGTTTGTATGTTTTATGTTCAGTCACAATTTTTGACAACGTTGTCTATGGTGGTGGTTGTTGATCAATTTGTGTTCTATTTGCTCCATCCAATGTCATCTGTTGGTTGTAGCATTTTTTATTCCAATAAAATTCATTTTTTGATATGATTTTTTTGATTCCATGCCTATTTATTTAGTTACATAATGTCCCAGTGGCTACTTTTATGGTGACCTTTCCGGACAGCCTCCTGCGCTGCCCTTTTTCTTTACACTGATTTGCCTTTTATCACTATTGTAGCCCCAGGGTTAATTTTGCTCCCTGAGTGGATTGATGTTTTTCCATATTTATGCAGACCTTGAGTCCTCCTTGACCCCAGTCATGGGGTCTCCCTTTTCAGTTCATGTCCTTTAGAACATTTATGCCTCGCTTCAGGCTCTCATTGCACAGCATGCAAACCACTCCTGTCTTGTAGTCAGCACATTGTCTGAAGAACTGCCACGCAGGGAATGCCCTTGAGCTGCCTTCGGTGTGCTAGGTCCCTGGTTGCGGTGGATAGTAGTAGGCGTACTGTCTAGGGGACGATCGCTCCGCTTTTGCAACCTGCTTCCTCTTTTGCTGTGCTGGTGCCTCTGTGCGACCACCTCCTCTTCCTCCAAACAGCACACGTCACTCGCATAACCCTCATTCCATGTGGGGTCTAGGACCTCATCATCCTCCTCGTCCACATCATCTTCCACCCACCCTTCACCACTGCCCTCCCTGTCAGTCTGTACACTGTGAAAAGCTGCAGCAGTTGGCACCTGTGTTTCGTCATCATCAGAGACGTGCTGCGCTGGTGTTTCCATGTCCTCATCCTGCAACAGAAGTGCTTGGGCAACAATGTATTCCACTTCTGGGGCAGGGCTATGTGGATGGCCCATGGAAAGCACACCAGGAGAGTCATCAAAAAGCAAGAGACTGTTGCATGACTTGGGGCTCAGACTGCTTGGCTAATTTACAAGGGGCTGAGGTGAAAGACAGATGGCCATGGGGTTCAGGTGCCAACTCTGAGCTTTCATCAAGGGACCGGGTGGGATTCAATGTGAAGGAACTGGAGGCATTGTCAGCCACCCAATCTACAATCGCCTGTACTTGTTCAGGCTTCACCATTCATTGAGCGGCATTCGGGCATACCATATAACGTTGAAGGTTCTGTCGGCAACTCGCACCTGAAGAAGGTGTTTCACTTGTGCGTGTAGCTGGCACTAATCGACCACGTCCTCTCCTTGCAACAGGAACTTCACAAACACCACCAAAACCAGCAGCATCAGCAGCACCACGACCACGGCCACGTCCCTTATTTGACGCTCTCCTCATTCTGGCCGAAAATGTGCTATGTAGCACTATTTATTAATACAAAAAAAATCCTTTTTTTTGGAAAACAACAACGTAGACACACTTTTTATTTTTGTGCCAGAAATGCACCGCTCACACCAACAGCAGGAACCTATCCCTACACCAGTATGATATGATTTTAGAACAATAATCTGTCCCACACAGCACCAGCAGGAACCTCTCCCTATAGAACTAGGAGATGATTTTTAGAACAATAATCTGTCCCTAACAGCACCAGCTGGAACCTCTCCCTATAGCAGTAGGAGATGATTTTAGAACAATAATCTGTCCCTCACAGCACCAGCAGGAATCTCTCCCTCTAGCAGTATGTGATGATTTTAGAACAATAATCTGTCCCTTACAGCACCAGCGGGTACCTATCCCAATAGCAGCAGGAGATGATTTTAGAACAATAATCTGTCCCTCACAGCACCAGCAGGAACCTCTCCCTCTAGCAGTATGTGATGATTTTAGAACAATAATCTGTCCCTTACAGCACCTGCAGGAACCTCTCCCTATAGAACTAGGAGTTGATTTTAGAACAATAATCTGTCCCTCACAGGAGCAGCAGGAACCTCTCCCTTTAGCAGTATTTGATGATTTTAGAACAATAATCTGTCCCTTACAGCACCAGCAGGAACCTCTGCCTATAGAACTAGGAGATGATTTTAGATCCACGCTCAACGGCTGTCTTGTATCACGATCTCCTTCTACAAGGACGACGAAGACACTCCTTGTCTAATAACAAGATTTTAGTAGAGGATCAAGATATCCCTCTCCAAGGA
>BLSH010555554.1:627187-638071 GCA_018402905.1 Glandirana rugosa | reverse complement strand
CACTTGCCACGTAAAGAACGTGTTTTTATTTTTCACACAGATGCAACAACAAAAGGTGTTTTTTTATAAAAAAAAACATAATTATTTATCACGATGTATCGTGTAAAAGCCGGTCTTACTCCTCTCGCAGTTTATTCCCTGCACCGGCACCAGCACCACGACGACTACGACGACCAAAACCACCACAAACACTTCAAGGACAACGTTCCTCTCCTGCACCAGCTAATCACGGTCGATGTGCGTGTTCACTTTGTGGAAGAAGTCCACGCTCAACGGCTGTCTTGGAAATGACTTGGGGCTCAGACTGCTTGGCTAATTTACAAGGGGCTGAGGTGAAAGACAGATGGCCATGGGGTTCAGGTGCCAACTCTGAGCTTTCATCAAGGGACCGGGTGGGATTCAATGTGAAGGAACTGGAGGCATTGTCAGCCACCCAATCTACAATCGCCTGTACTTGTTCAGGCTTCACCATTCATTGAGCGGCATTCGGGCATACCATATAACGTTGAAGGTTCTGTCGGCAACTCGCACCTGAAGAAGGTGTTTCACTTGTGCGTGTAGCTGGCACTAATCGACCACGTCCTCTCCTTGCAACAGGAACTTCACAAACACCACCAAAACCAGCAGCATCAGCAGCACCACGACCACGGCCACGTCCCTTATTTGACGCTCTCCTCATTCTGGCCGAAAATGTGCTATGTAGCACTATTTATTAATACAAAAAAAAATATTTTTTTGTGGAAAACAACAACGTAGACACACTTTTTATTTTTGTGCAAGAAATGCACCGTTCACACCAACAGCAGGAACCTGTCCCTACACCAGTATGATATGATTTTAGAACAATAATCTGTCCCTCCCAGGAGCAGCAGGAACCTCTCCCTCTAGCAGTATGTGATGATTTTAGAACAATAATCTGTCCCACACAGCACCAGCAGGAACCTCTCCCAATAGAACTAGGAGATAATTTTAGAACAATAATCTGTCTCTAACAGCACCAGCTGGAACCTCTCCCTATAGCAGTAGGAGATGATTTTAAAAACAATAATCTGTCCCTTACAGCACCAGAAGGAACCCCTCCCTATAGCAGTAGGAGATGATTTTAGAACAATAATCTGTCCCTCACAGCACCAGCAAGAATCTCTCCCTCTAGCAGTATGTGATGATTTTAGAACAATAATCTGTCCCTTACAGCACCAGCAGGTACCTATCCCAATAGCAGTAGGAGGTGATTTTAGAACAATAATCTCTCCCTCACAGCACCAGCAGGAACCTCTCCCTCTAGCAGTATGTGAAGATTTTAGAACAATAATCTGTCCCTTACAGCACCTGCAAGAACCTCTCCCTATAGAACTAGGAGTTGATTTTAGAACAATAATCTGTCCCTCACAGGAGCAGCAGGAACCTCTCCCTCTAGCAGTATGTGATGATTTTAGAACAATAATCTGTCCCTTACAGCACCAGCAGGAACCTCTGCCTATAGAACTAGGAGATGATTTTAGAACAATATTCTGTCCCTTACAGCACCAGAAGGAACCTCTCCCTATAGAACTAGGAGATGATTTTAGAACAATAATCTGTCCCTCACAGAAGCAGCAGGAACCTCTCCCTCTAGTAGTATGTGATGATTTTAGAACAATAATCTGTCCCTCACAGCACCAGCAAGAACCTCTCACTCTAGCAGTTTGTGATGATTTTAGAACAATAATCTGTCCCTTACATCACCAGCAAGAACCTCTAATTCTAGCAGTATGTGTTGATTTTAGAACAATAATCTGCCCCTCACAGCACCAGCAGGAACCTCTCCCTATAAAACTAGGAGATGATTTTAGAACAATAATCTGTCCCTCACAGCACCAGCAGGAACCTCTCTCTATAGAACTAGGAGATGATTTTAAAACAATAATCTGCCCCTCACAGCACCAGCAGGAACCTCTCCCTATAGCAGTAGGAGATGATTTTAGAACAATAATCTGTCCCTTACAGCACCAGCAGGAACCTCTCCCTATAGCAGTAGGAGATGATTTTAGAACAATAATCTGTCCTTTACAGCATCTGCAGGAACCTCTCCCTATAGCAGTAGGAGATGATTTTAGAACAATAATCTGTCCCTCACAGCAACAGCAGGAACCTCTCCTTTAGCAGTAGAAGATGATTTTAGAACAATAATCTGTCCCTCACAGGAGCAACAGGAACATTTCCCTCTAGCAGTATGTGATGATTTTAGAACAATAATCTGTCCCTTACAGCACCATAAGGAACCTCTCCCTATAAAATTAGATGATTTTAGAACAATAATCTGTCCCTTACAGCACCAGCAGGAACCTCTCCCTTTAGCACTAGGAGATGATTTTAGCACAATAATCTGTCCCTTACAGCACCTGCAGGAACCTCTCCCAATAGCAGTAGGAGATGATTTTAGAACAATAATCTGTCCCTAACAGCACCAGCAGGAACCTCTTCCTATAGCAGTAGGAGATGATTTAAAAAATAATAATCCGTTACTCACAGCACCAGCAGGAACCTATCCCTATAGCAATAGGAGATGATTTTAGAACAATAATCTGTCATCACAAGAGCAGCAGGAACCTCTCCCTCTAGCAGTATGTGATGATTTTAGAACAATAATCTGTCCCTCACAGCACCAGCAGGAACCTCTCCCTCTAGCAGTATGTGATGATTTTAGAACAATAATCTGTGACTTACAGCACCAGAAGGAACCTCTCCCTATAGAACTAGGAGATGATTTTAGAACAATAATCTGTTCCTCACAGAAGCAGCAGGAACATCTTCCTCTAGCACTATGTTCTGTCGGCAACTCGCACCTGAAGAAGGTCTTTCACTTGTGCGTGTAGCTGGCACTAATCGACCACGTCCTCTCCTTGCAACAGGAACTTCACAAACACCACCAAAACCAGCAGCATCAGCAGCACCACGACCATGGCCACGTCCCTTATTTGACGCTCTCCTCATTCTGGCCGAAAATGTGCTATGTAGCACTATTTATTAATACAAAAAAAAATCTTTTTTTTTTTGGAAAACAACAACGTAGACACACTTTTTATTTTTGTGCAAGAAATGCACCGCTCACACCAACAGCAGGAACCTGTCCCTACACCAGCATGATATGATTTTAGAACAATAATCTGTCCCTCACAGCACCAGCAAGAACCTCTCCCTCTAGCAGTATGCGATGATTTTAGAACAATAATCTGTCCCTTACAGCACCAGCAAGAACCCCTCCCTCTAGCAGTATGTGATGTTTTTAGAACAATAATCTGTCCCTTACAGCACCAGCAGGAACCTCTCCCTATAGCACTAGGAGATGATTTTAGAATAATAATCTGTCCCTTACAGCACCAGCAGGAACCTCTCCCTATAGCAGTAGATGATTTTAGAACAATAATCTGTCCTTTACAGCACCAGCTGGAACCTCTCCCTAGAGAACTAGGAGATGATTTTAGAACAATAACCTGTCCCTCACAGGAGCAGCAGGAACCTCTTCCTATAGCAGTATGTGATGATTTTAGAACAATAATCTGCCCCTCACAGCACCAGCAGGAACCTCTCCTTATAGAACTAGGAGATGATTTTAGAACAATAATCTGTCCCTCACAGCACCAGCAGGAACCTCTCCCTATAGAACTAGGAGATGATTTTAAAACAATAATCTGTCCCTCACAGCACCAACAGGAACCTCTTCCTATAGAACAGGGAGATGATTTTAGAACAATAATCTGTCCCTCACAGCACCAGCAGGAACCTCTCCCTATAGCAGTTGGAGATTATTTTAGAACAATAATCTGTCCCTCACAGAAGCAGCAGGGACCTCTCCCTCTAGCAGTATGTTATGATTTTAGAACAATAATCTGTCCCTCACAGCACCAGCAAGAACCTCTCCCTCTAGCAGTATGCGATGATTTTAGAACAATAATCTGTCCCTTACAGCACCAGCAAGAACCTCTCCCTATAGAACTAGGAGATGATTTTAGAACAATAATCTGTCCCTCACAGGAGCAGCAGGAAACTCTCCCTATAGAACTAGGAGATGGTTTTAGAACAATAATCTGTCCCTCACAGCACCAGCAGGAACCTCTCCCTATAGAACTAGGAGATGATTTTAGAACAATAATCTGTCAATCACAGAAGCAGCAGGGACCTCTTCCTATAGCAGTAGGAGATGACTTTAGAACAATAATCTCTCCCTTACAGCACCAGCAGGAACCTCTCCATATAGCAGTAGGAGATGATTTTAGAAATATAATCTGTCCCTCACAGCACCAGCAGGAACCTCTCCCTATAGAACTAGGAGATGGTTTTAGAACAATAATCTGTCCCTCACAGCACCAGCAGGAACCTTTCCCTATAGCAGTAGGAGATGATTTTAGAACAATAATCTGTCCCACACAGAAGCAGCAGGGACCTCTTCCTATAGCAGTAGGAGATGACTTTAGAACAATAATCTGTCCCTTACAGCACCAGCAGGAACCTCTCCATATAGCAGTAGGAGATGATTTTAGAAATATAATCTGTCCCTCACAGCACCAGCAGGAACCTCTCCCTATAGAACTAGGAGATGATTTTAGAACAATAATCTGTCAATCACAGCACCAGCAGGAACCTCTCCCTATAGAATTAGGAGATGATTTTAGAACAGTAATCTTTCCCTCACAGCACCAGCAGGAACCTCTCCCTATAGCACTAGGAGATGATTTTAGAACAATAATCTGTCCCTCACAGCACCAGTAAACTGTACCCAATCCAGTATCAAATGGTTTTAGAACACTAAGCTTTCCCCTCACAGCACCACCATGAACCTTTCTGTAATGGGGGATGAGATGATATTAGATGGATAATCTATCCCTCACAGCCATAGCAAACTGTACCTAGTCCAGTATCAGATGGTTTTAGAACGCTAAGCTTTCCCCTCACAGCACCGCCAGGAACCTGTCTGTAATGGAGGATGAGATGATATTAGATCGGCAATCTGTCCCTCACAGCGCCGACAGCATGCTCTCCCTACACTAGCCTGAGACTATGTGACACGCGGCATACGTAACTCCAGCTCATATAGAGGCTGGGTCACATGATGCACTAGCCTATCACAGCCATGCCATTAGTAGGCATGGCTGTGATGTCTTCTAAGGGCAAACAAGTGAAACGGTTGTTGATTGGCTGCCCTGCAGCTATAGAAAAGGCACCAAAAATAGTCTGTGTCACTTGATGCACTGGCCAATCACAGCCATGCCATTAGTAGGCATGGCTGTGATGGCTTCTATGGGTAAACAAGTAAAACGCTTGTTGATTGGCGGCCCTGCAGCTATAGAAAATGCGTGTAAAATACCCGAATACCGAACCCAGACTTTTTTGCAAATGTCCCGGTTTCGGGGCGCGGACACCCCAAAGTCCGGTATGGACCTGAACTTTACAGTCTGGGTTCACTCAACTCTATACATGTCCCCTAGGGCAGAAACCGGGTCCCCATACACTTTTTATGGCAATACTTGCATATAAGCCTTTAAAATTAGCGCTTTTGATTTTTTTCATGTTCAGGTCCTATAGACTTTAACGGTGTTCGAATGTTCTGAAATTTTTTTTTTCTGTTCACATGTTCTGCTGCGAACCGAATTGGGGGTTGTTCGGCCCATCCCTACTGAGCAGTACCGATGAAGGGAGCACACATACAATGGATTGGGAGGGTATGGCTAGGCGGACATTAGCAACCCTGGAAAACAGTTATGTTCAGGAGAAATGTGTTTGTTACCATGTTGATAATGTTTACAATAATATTATTGAGAGGGGAGGAGGTACTGACAAGCGCAGGGTTACAGATTCTGTGGAGCCGCTTGGTCTGTCCAGGCCTCATTGGATGAATTAAGGGCTACAGAGCAATGCTTATTACGATGAGTTGGCCAAAAAAATAAGGCCAATGCTAGATGGAATTTCTGGGGCTAAAAGTGTGTTGGACACTGTCTGCAGGGGGCCTGCAGAACAGCCTGTAGCTGAAGATATGGGGGCTGATGCAGAGGTTAGCCCTCAAGAGGAACAAGGACCAGACAAGGGAGAACACACAGCAGAGATTGTGTCAATGACTCCGGAAAGTAATGTTGATGTTGAATGTCAAAATATCACTGGTATTGTTCTGGAGCAGTTCATTGTTGCTGAGCCTGAGAAGTTGGCTATAAGTAGAGTTGAGCGAACCCAGGCTGTAAAGTTGGGGTCCATACCGGACTTTAGGGTGTCCGTGCCCCGAACCAGAACCCGGACATTTCAAAAAAAGTCTGGGATCGGGTTCTTTATTCGGGTATTTTTTGGCGCCTGTTGAATAGCTGCAGGGCAGCCAATCAACAAGCGTTTCACTCGTTTGCCCTTAGAAGCCATCACAGGCATGCCTACTAATGGCATGGCTGTGATTGGCCAGTGCATCATGTGACCCAGCCTCTATATGAGCTGGAGTCACGTAGTGCCGCGTGTCACATCGTCTTATACTGAAGTAGGGAGAGGTTCATGGCGCTGCTGTGTGAGAGAGATTAGCGTTCTAATATCATCTCATCCTGCATTAGAGACAGGTTCCTGGCAGTGCTGTGAGGGAAAGATTAGCGTTCTAAAATCATCTCATACTGGAGTAGGGACAGGTTCCTGGTGCTGTGAGGGAAAGATTATTGTTCTAATATCATCTGATACTGCATTAGGTACAGGTTCCTGGTGCTGTGAGGGAAAGATTAGCATTCTAATATCATCTAATAATGCATTAGGTACAGGTTCCTGGTGCTGTGAGGGAAAGATTAGCGTTCTAATATCATCTCATACTGCATTAGGTACAGGTTCCTGACGCTGTGAGGGAAAGATTAGCGTTATAATATCATCTCATACTGTATTAGGGACAGGTTCCTGGTGCTGTGAGGGAAAGATTAGCATTCTAATATCATCTCATACTGCATTAGGGACAGGTTCCTGTCGCTGCTGTGAGGGATAGAATATCATTCTAAAATAATCTCATACTGCAGTAGGGGCAGGTTCCTGTCGGTGCAGTGAGGGACAGATTATTGTTCTAAAATCATCTCATACTGAAGTAGGGACAGGTTCCTGGCGGTGCTGTGAGGGACAGATTATCGTTCTAAAATCATCTCATACTGCAGTAGGGACAGGTTCCTGGCGGTGCTGTGAGGGACAGATTATCGTTGAAAAATCATCTCATACTGCAGTAGGGACAGGTTCATGTCAGTGCTGTGAGGGACAGATTATCGTTCTAAAATCATCTCATACTGCAGTAGGGACAGGTTCCTGTCGGTGTTGTGAGGTACAGATTATTGTTCTAAAATCATCTCATATTGGTGTAGGGAGAGTTTCCTGTTGGTGCTGTGAAGGACAGATTATCGTTCTAAAATCATCTCATACTGCAGTAGGGACAGGTTCCTGGCGGTGCTTTGAGGGACAGATTATCGTTCTAAAATCATCTCATACTGGAGTAGGGACAGGTTCCTGGCGGTGCTGTGAGGGACAGATTATCGTTCTAAAATCATCTCATACTGCAGTAGGGAGAGGTTCCTGTCGGTGCTGGGAGGAACAGATTATCGTTCTAAAATCATCTCATACTGCAGTAGGGACAGGTTCCTGTCGTAGCTGTGAGGGACAGATTATTGTTCTAAAATCATTTCATACTGGTGTAGGGAGAGGTTCCTGTTTGTGCTGTGAGAAACAGATTAGCGTTCTAAAATCATCTCATACTGCAGTAGGGACAGTTTCCTGTCGGTGCTGTGAGGGACAGATTATCATTCTAAAATCATCTCATACTGCAGTAGGGACAGGTTCCTGTCGGTGCTATGAGGGACAGATTATTGTTCTAAAATCATCTCATACTGGTGTAGGGAGAGGTACCTGTTGGTGCTGTGAGGGACAGATTATCGTTCTAAAATCATCTCATACTGCAGTAGGGACAGGTTACTGGCGGTGCAGTGAGGGACAGATTAGCGTTCTAAAATCATCTCAATCTGGTGTAAGGAGAGAATCCTGCTGCTGGTGTGAGTGGTTCATTTCTTGAACAAAACTAAAAAGTGCGTCTACATTGCTGTTTTTTTTAAAAAAAAAGAATAATAATTTATTATTTTTTTTTTTTAGTATTAATAAATTGTGCTACATAGTACATTTGCACCTTGCTATGCATTTCTTGCGCAAAAAGAAAAAGTGCTGATTTGAAAAAAAAAAATATTCTAAATACTACATTTGCGGCCAGCGGTGCATTTCTTGCACAAAAATAAAAAGTACCAACTACATTGCTGGTTTAAAAAAAAACAAATAAAAGTTTATTATTATTCTTTTTTTTTATTAATAATAAATAGTGCTACATAGTACATCGGGTCCAGAATGAGGAGAGCGTCAAATAAGGGACGTAGTCGTAGTCGTGTTGCTGTTGGTGCTACTGGTGTTGGTGAAGTTCCTGTTGCAAGGAGAGGACGTGGTCGATTTGTGCCAGCTACACGCACAAGTGAAACACCTTCCTCAGGTGCGAGTAGCCGACAGAACCTTCAACATTATATGGTAGGCCCGAATGCCGCTCAATGAATGGTGAGGCCAGAACAAGTATAGGCGATAGTAGATTGGTTGGCTAACAATACCTCCAGTTCCTTCACATTGTCTCCCACCCGGTCCCTTGATGAAAGCTCAGAGTTGGCACCTGAACCCCCTGGCCATCTTTCTTTCACCGCTTTTTGATGACTCTGCTGGTGTGCTTTCTGTGGGCCATCCACATAGCCCTGCCCCAGAAGTGGAAGACATTGAATGCACTGATGCCCAACCACTTCTGTTTCAGGATGAGGACATGGAAACACCACCGCAGCAAGTCTCTGATGATGAAACACAGGTGCCAACTGCTGCGTCTTTCCACAGTGTGCAGACTGACAAGGAGGGCAGTGGTGAAGGGTGGGTGGAAGATGATGAGGTCCTAGACCCCACATGGAATGAAGGTCATGCGAGTGACGTGTGCAGTTTTGAGGAAGATGTGGTGGTCGCACAGAGGCACCAGCACAGCAAAAGAGGAAGCAGGTTGCAAAAGCGGAGCGACCATCCCCTAAACAATACGCCTGCTACTACCCATCGAACCCAGGGTCCTAGCACACCGAAGGCAGCTCAAAGGAGTTCCCCAGGTGGCAGTTCTTCAGATAATGTGCTGACGACAAGACAGGAGTGGTTTGAACGCTGTGTAATGAGAGCCTGAAGCGAGGCATAAATGTTCTAAACCTGAGCACAACCTCCATGGACAGTCATCTACATGCAAAGCACGAGCTGCAGTGGAATAAGCACCTCAAAATCCAAGAAAGGTCTCGGCCTCCTCCTGCTTCCTCTTCTGCTGCTGCCTCGGCCTCTTCCTCCACCTGCCAGTGTCACCTGCCACCCAGCAAACAAACGATGTGACAGCAACGCCACCATGTCCGCCACCGTCCCCAAGCATTTCCACACGGTCCCATGGAAGCTTACAGCTCTATATCTCCCAAACACTGGAGAGAAAGAGGAAGTACCCCCCTACCCACCCACGATGCCTGGCCCTGAATACCAGCATTTCAAAATTCCTGGTCTTTAAAATGCTGTCATTCCGTCTGGTGGACACAGACAGTTTTAAAAACATGATGGTGGATTCTGTCCCACAGTATGTGGTTCCCAGCCGCCACTACTTTTCCAGGCGAGCCATCCCTTCCCTGCAGAAACAAGTCGGGGACAAGATCAAGTGTGCACTGCGCAACGCCATCTGTGGCAAGGTCCATATAACCACTGATACGTGCACCAGTAAGCACAGGCAGGGGCGCTATATCTTGCTAACTGCACACTGGGCAAATGTAGTGGCGGGTGAGCCTGAGGCGGCTAGCCGTTTGGCGCATGTCCTTCCACCACCGAGGATTGCAGGGTATTTCTCTTTGCCTCCTGTTGCCCCCTCCTCCTACTCTGCTTCCTCCTCCTCTACCACCTTCTCATTCGGTCAGCGTAACACCTTCACCACCAACTTCAACACATCCAGGGGGAAACGACAGCAGGCTGTTTTAAAACTGATATGTTTGGGGGATAAACCCCACACTGCGTTGCAGTTGTGGACGGCCATTGAACAACAGACCGATGAGTGGTTGTTGCCACTGAGCCTCAAGCCCGGTGTCACGTACCTGGTGGTGGAGTCTGGCTTATGCAGAAGGCAACCTCTCTTACGGCCCTGGTTCCAGAACCCCTGATAGAGCAGACAGGGAGTGATGGAGCACAGGGGAGCACGAGGGCTGGATAGGACACTTGTGATGGTAAGATGTCATCCAGAAGGTCATGCAAGATGGAAGAGTAGTGAGACAGGCCGGGTCGATAACATGTGGGCAGAGCAGTATAGGAGGAGCAGGCAGTCGGGTGGTCAGGTGCAGACAGGGTCGTTAACAGGCAGGCAGATTGAAGTACACAGGGATCAAACAGAAGACTGGTCATAGGCAAGCCGGGGTCGGTGCAGGCAGAGTTCAAGCAGATGCGGGTTCAGGCCGGGTCACAGGTAACAGGTAGCTCAGGACGGGTCGCTCAGGAACACGGTAACGCTGTAGAAAGGACAGCATTTGCTACAGGAAGCAGGAAGTTTAAATAGGGCTGCTCATCCAGGAATTAGAGGGCACAAGGACTCGCTGGGCAGGACTCGATGGACAATGGACACTGGGCCGGACTTGGGCGTAGACGAACTTGAGACGGACGTGGCTGGGGCCGAACGGATACTGGTCAGAAGACAAACTAGGGACACATGAAGTTAGACGGACGGACAATTGCTGGGACAGACGTGGACTGGTGGGCTGACGGACGAGGAGGATATGACGAGACGGGTGTACAATAGCTGGGCCGGACAGAGTGATGAGAAGGTAGAACGTACTGGAA
>BLSH010555554.1:578261-589498 GCA_018402905.1 Glandirana rugosa | reverse complement strand
TAGAAGCCCTCTTGTTGGTAGAATTATTGCAACTAGGAGGGGTTGGTACTTTCCCAGGAGCCCTAAAGGGTATCTCAAGTTTGTTGCAATCTTGGTCCTCCCTCCCAATTTCATGGTTGGGGAGGATCAACGTTATTAAGATGGTTGTTCTCCCGAAGATGCTCTATCTTTTTAGGGTTCTACCAGTGAAGGTCCCGGCACATTTTCTACAAATTATTCAAAAAAGAGCTGAAAGCTTTATATGGGGTAAAATAAGGCCAAGAGTAGCAAGGAAAACGCTTTACCTTCCTAAAACTAGTGGCGGCTTGGGAGTACCTAACTTCACGGCTTATTACAGAGCTGGGCAACTTGCAATCCTAACTAAATACCATGCCACCCAAGAAACACCTCTCTGGGTACATGTCGAAGCAGCTGAGTGTGACCCGCTCTCAGTGGCAAATCTTCTCTGGCTCCATCCATCGGAACGTGGCCTTATAAGGCACCCGTTGATCAAACATACTCTCTCTCTTTGGGATCAAAACAAGACCAGACATAACCTGCAATCCCCCTACAACCCCCTCCTCTCCTATATGAAAAAACCGAGCTTCACACCGGCCTGGGAATCGCCTAATAGCTTTAGAGCATGGACCTCAGCTGGGTTACTACGCCTACACCACTTAGTTAATCATAGGTCTTTTCGCACATTCTCAGATTTGGCTGAATCCTTTCAACTTTCCCCAAATGAGCAGTTTAGATACCTCCAAATCAAAAACTTCTTCGGTCACTCACTCAGAAATGGGTCTCAGATATCCCCTCTTTCCCCATTTGAAACATTTTGCAATAAAGATCCACATGCAAGGGGAATCATCTCCTCCCTATATACTCAACTCATATCGACCTCAAACCAAGCCAGACCACTTTACACCAATAAATGGGAAGAGGATTTGGGACGGACCTTGGAACAGTCTGACTGGAATAGTATTTGGGCGGCAACTAAGTCATCCTCACCCAGCATCCTAGCCCTCGAAACCAACTATAAGGTACTATCTAGGTGGTACTTAGTACCGGCTAGGATAGCTAAATATGTCCCGGGTTACCAACCCCTTTGCTTTAGAGGTTGCTCAGAGCTAGGTACTTACTTCCACATTTGGTGGTCGTGCCCTAACATAATTAGACTATGGCAAAAAGTGTTTCAATTAGTCTCTACTATCTTAGGCGTCTCAATTTCCCCTGATCCACAAGTGGCACTACTCAACCTAAAACCAGACACAATAACGCGTACACAATTTAAACTTCTAGTACATCTTTTTACAGCCACTAAACAGGTGATTGCCAAAGCCTGGAAATCCCCTAATCTGACATTTGCTGAAGTAAAACACAGGACAACTAACTTCATGATCCACGCCAAATATGAGGCGCTAGACAAGGATCAAGACTCCAAATTTACGCTTATATGGGATCCCTGGATCACACACTGTCTACCCTGCACATTCGACCACTCAGTTCTATTACCATGGTAATCATTCATGAAACCCAGGATGGAGTGTCTGATTGGCGGACGGACATGGATATGTGGACCCTACCTTTTCTATCTTTCTTTCACTTTCCCACTTTTCTTTGACTTTATTCTCTCTTCTTGATAGTATATTCGGATTACAAACGGATTTGAGTTGCTTGTATATTATAATAGGTACGCCAAAAGATAAACTATACCCATTTAACATTTGTGAACAGATATAAGGTACACCCTAGTCAACTGTCATAATCATTGAGATATAAATGCTCATTACGCACCCATCTATCAGCTGGTTTTCATGTTGGGCACAGATTAGTCCCCATTGGGGTGCCCTACATGTACAGTGCTGGTGGAACAAGACACTTGTGCCGCATGATGCTTTTATGTACCAGTTAAGCAACACAGTGACTTCTTTGTAAACTTGTAAACTTACTTTTTACATATGTTTGCTACAGTTTCTTGATACCTAATAATGTTTTTTGTGAAACTTTGAATAAAATCCTTAAACAGGAAAAATATAAAATAATATGTTTTCATAGATATATAGATAAGGCCACCCAACACAGCAGTTGAAACACAGAGATAGATGCACTGTAATCACCCTCAATTGGGTAAGTATATCAAGGGTCCCAGCAGTGTGGAGAGACCTCCCCAGGTAGGTTCTGATCGGGAACTGATAGGGGAGCGAGTCCAGGGCCAGGACGCATAGCAGGGCCAAAATAAAATGGACCTTAAAAGGTGGATACAACCATAATAAACAAAAAAGTAATAAGGAATTCTGGACAAGATAAATATATAGTGTGAGGAAAGCTCAAATCAGGTGAAGTAAATGGTAGTTCATGTAAGGTGTGAATAGGGCTCAAACCATAAAATGAATTGTAGCAAAATGCATATATTTAAGGGTCTGGACATATCCATTAAATAAGTGATGTGAAATAAAGAATAATATAGTCAGTATCCTAATAAAGACAATTACAATATCTTATGAAGGTACTACTGTCTGTATTGTAAATAGTTTTTAATTACCACAGGGTTAGTTGGTTACAGATGGGTACTTCTTGTAAATGCTAGCTTGGTTAGAAACCTGGACTGGAGGACTGCGATGTTATATAAAAGGAAGTTTCCAGTCACATAACCTTATACACAGAGGAACTGTTGTATTTCACCCAGGCCAGAAGCAGAGACTATTAGACAAGCATTTTGATATTCTAATATACATATTTTAAATGTAGGTACCCATAGCTTTTTGAGTATCTGAAACTTTGTGATAGATATACTTCTATCCTATTGTTGTTATTTCCCATGCACAGTACCAGATAGCTAGGTTTGTGCTACTGTGTGTGTGTAGTGGTTGTCTTCCAGTATATTAGTAGGGGAACCTGTTTATTACAATATAGTTTGGATGTAGCTCCTGTTATTTTATTTACCCTCTCACCCTTCTGGTGTGGGATTCTATACCTAGTTTTAGTTCAGAGCTCAATAACCAGCATAGGCTAAACCCAGGTTAGGCATTCAACAGATTTGGGTAGTTAGAGATCCCCATGCATGGCAGATTAGAAGCTACTAGGGACTAAGAAACAAACTCTGAGTTCCAGTGCTACACCGCCGTTTCTGCTGGAGAGAATCTGTGTTCCAAGTTGGCTTAACAACAGTCTTCAGGTATCCGACACAAAGACAGATGCCACATCGCGGTCATCCTAAGTGGCCCCTGCAACTGAACTTTGCTGCAAAATTCATCTGTAGGTATATTTATTAATGGGTATACTGTATGTGCATAATTCCATCAGTACTCTTGTTTTTCAGATAATATATGTTTGCAACTTGGATGCATTTACCAATATTATACTTTTCTTATACAAAGCTTGTATTATTTCCATACCAATGTCCATCTATATACTGTACATATGGGTAATGATATATGTTGGTTGTATTAGTTCCTCTTCTCCCAATTACTTTGATTAGATAACTGGTAATTTCCCAGGAAGGGAACTCCTTCAACTCACAGGGGCCCGTCTGGCCTGGGGGCACTGCCAACTTTATAATCAAACCCACTCTTCCACTTAGTAAAGGTTCTGGTTATCTTATTTACCTGTACGTTTAGTGCACTAACCTGTTTGGGGGAAGGTTGTTTCTCATAACACCACCTCCCCAAAAGAATGATATATGAATATATATATATATACACACACACACAGTATCTCACAAAAGTGAGTACACCCCTCACATTTTTGTAAATATTTTATTATATCTTTTCATGTGACAGCACTGAAGGAATGACACTTTGCTATAATGTAAAGTAGTGAGTGTACAGCTTGTATAACAGTGTAAATTTGTTGTCCCCTCAAAATAACTGAACACAGCCATTAATGTATAAAGTGCTGGCAACAAAAGTGAGTACTCCCCTAAGTGAAAATGTCCAAATTGGACCCAATTAGCCATTTTCCTTCCCCGGTGTCATTTGACTAGTTAGTGTTAAGAGGTCTTAGGTGTAAATGGGGAGCAGGTGTGTTAAATCTGGTGTTATCGCTCTCACTCTCTCATATTGGTCACTGGAAGTTCAACATGGCACCTCATGGCAAAGAACTCTCTGAGGATCTGAAAAAAAGAATTATTGCTCTACATAAAGATGGCCTAGACTATAAGATTGCCAAGACCCTGAAACTGAGCTGCGGCATGGTAGCCAAGACCATACAGCAGTTTAACAGGACGGGTTCAACTGAGAAAAGGCCTCGCCATGGTTGACCAAAGAAGTTGGGTGCACATGCTCAGCATCATATCCAGAGGTTTTCTTTGGGAAATAGACATATGAGTGTTGTCAGCATTGCTGCAGAGGTTGAAGGGGTGGGGGGGGTCAGCCTGTCAGTGCTCAGACCATACGCCACAGACTGCATCAAATTGGTCTGCATGGCTGTCATCACGGAAGGAAGTCTGTTTTAAAGATGATGCACAAGAAAGCCCGCAAACAGTTTGCTGAAGACAAGAAGACTAAGGACATGGATTACTGGAACCATGTCCTGTGGTCTGATGAGACTAAGATAAACTTATTTGGTTCAGATGGTGTCAAGAGTGTGTGGCAGCAACCATGTGAGGATTACAAAGACAAGTGTATCTTGCCTACAGTCAAGCATGGTGGTGGAAGTGTCATGGTCTGGCGCTGCATGAGTGGGGAGCTAAAGTATATTGAGGGAACCATGAATGCCAACATGTACTGTGACATACTGAAGCAGAGCATGATCCCCTCCCTTAAAACACACCTCCAAGATGACCACTGCCTTGCTAAAGAAGCTGAGGGTAAAGGTGATAGACTGGCCAAGCATGTCTCCAGACTTAAACCCTATTGAGCATCTGTGGGGTATCCTCAAATGGAAGGTGGAGGAGCGCAAGGTCTCCAACATCCACCAGCTCCGTGATGTCATCATGGAGGAGTGGAAGAGGACTCCAGTGAAAATCTGTTAAACTCTGGTGAACTCCATGCCCAGGAGGGTTAAGGCAGTGCTGGAAAATAATGATGGCCACACAAAATATTGACACTTTGGGCCCAATTTGGAAATTTTCACTTAGGGGTGTACTCACTTTTGTTGCCAGTGGTTTAGACATTAATGGCTGTGTGCTGAGTTATTTTGAAGGGACAGCAAATGTACACAGTTATACAAGCTGTACACTCACTAATTTACATTGTAGCAAAGCGTAATTTCTTCAGTGGGGTCACATGAAAAGATATAATAAAATATTTACAAAAATGTGAGGGGTGTACTCACTTTTGTGAGATACTGTATACACTCCTGTATATACTCTTCTCATTTCCTCTTTACAGAAAAAGAGTGGGACTTTAAATGAGGCTAGTTACTGAAAAAATAGGTGTATGGACAATATATATAGTAATAAAATCTTTATTGTATCAAATACAGTTCCATGGTCTAGAAATGCAGAATACATTTTTAAAACATAAGCACAACCATATACGATGGGCTCACATAATGAAAAAATATACCATGGAAATATACATTATATAGGATGATAATGCATTATTATACTGTAAATATACATACAACTGAATACATGCTGGATAAAAGCCGAACTGTCTTGACATCAAATGAATAGAAAAACTCTACATTCACTCATCAGGAGTATGGATGCAAAAATTCAATGGGGCGATGGCGCAGAATACTGACACTCTGGGCAAGACTCACAATATTCTTTGACATCTACATACAACCCATGACAACTTAATCTCTGGGTTATTCTCTCTTTAGTTTTCTCTATAGCCAGGTGTACACCCATTATATGACCATGGGCCAAATCTAATACCATTCGGCAATAGGGTATGGAAAACACTAGCTGCTCTACCTCCTCCTCCCCTTGCTTACCACTTGATAGAGCAAGTTATTTTTAAGAGCCATGTAAGGAAAAGATACCCCTACATTAGGTTCAATGGGTTCCCCATCAATCATTTTAATGTTTTCCCTGGCTCTAATGAGTGTGGAGTCTCTTAGTTGTTCCATACAAAAGTCATCTTTACTGACTCCTAAGTCAGGCCCCACATTCTGTCCACTCTCAATAATAGAGTTAGAGATAATTTCTTCATTATGCTCAAGATGGGGGCTGGATTCCGGCTCCTACTGCTCCTCAGTCATTACAGAAAAAGGAAAAGGATCTACTCCTTCCTTGGACACACCAACAGTTTCCCTTTCAACTTTGCAATCAAAAGGGTCCAGAGTGAGTTTAATGTTTGCTCAGCAGGGGGAACTCTGCCCTTCTGACTCCTTTTGTTTTCCCACAAACTCCAAAACTGTGAAAAATCTCTCTCCACTAGGGCTTCATGAAGCAGTGAGGGTACCACCCCCACTGAATGCATCACAGTGCCCCAAGGAGTATCAATTTCAACCACAGCAGTCTGGTCACGTGTGTCACCATGTATGCAAATAACCCCAATAGTGTTAGGTTGTAATTTTGCAGGGTCTACACAACCACCTTTGACTAATGTCACAACACTACCAGAATTTAGCAGAGCCGTGACTGGCTTTCCATCAACTGAAATTGCACACATTTGTTTTTCCATTTGTCCCTGATATGATGCAGTACACGCCACCTGTGCAAAAAGAGACATGTATTTTTTGCATTGGTTCATCTTTTAGGGAACTGTTAGCCGCAATATGACCTAACACATGGCAGTGATAACATTGTATGTGTTCTGTACCCAATGCTCAAAACGGCCTCAGAGACCTTGGTGACCATTTTGGCCAGTCTCCAGGTCCTGAGCCCAGAGTCTCATTATCTGTAGCAACAGGTCCCCACGCCCTTGAACCCTGGAACAGTCTTACCCGATCCTCCGGGCAGTTTTTCACCTCTAGAGACATTGAGGTGGGTTCAACAAGTCCTCAGCAGCAGTATATCTGTCCACCAGGTCCACCAGCTGGTTTGCAGTCTTAGGGTCCCCATGTCTGATCCACTTCCTCAAAGTGGCAGGGAGCACACATAAATAAAGGTCCATGACCACACACTCCACAATCTTAGGACCTGACAAAGTCTCTGGCTGCAGCCACTTCTTGGTGAGGTGAATCAAGTCAAACATCTGAGAGCGGGGTTGGCTTGTCAGTACAGTATGATCACTAATGCACCAGTTGAGCCTGGACCACAATGGTAAAGCCCAGGCATGTAAGTGTCTCCCCCTTCAGGGTATCATAATCCTGGGCAGCATCTGGTTTCAAGTCAAAATAGGCCTTCTGGGGTTCTCCTGTTAGAAAGGGTGCTAGCAGCCCCCCCCCCCCATTGCTCTTTTTGCCATCCTTCCCTAACAGCGACTCTTTCAAAAGCTGCGAGGTAAGCTTCCACATCATCTGCAGGAAATAGCTGGCACGCACCAATTTCTGTTCCACCAGCAAAGGACCTGCGGGCCCCTTCTTTAAGCACTTGCTTACTGGGCACTTAAACCCCCCTCCTGCCCAGACCAATTTTCAGTTTTCAGCGCTGTCACTCTTGGAATGACACTTGCGCGGTCATGCGACGTTGTACCCAAACAAAATTGACGTCCTTTTTTTCCACAAATAGAGCTTTCTTTTGGTGGTATTTGATCACCTCTGTGGTTTTTATTTCTTGCGATATAAACAAAAAAAGAGCGACAATTTTGAAAAAATAACATTTTTTTTTACTTTTTGCTATAATAAATATCCAAAAATAAAAATTAGAAAAACAAATTTATTCATCAGTGTAGGCCGATATGTTTTCTTCTACATATTTTTGGTAAAAAAATCGCAATAAGTGTATATTAATTGGGTTGCGCAAAAGTTATAGCATCTACAAACTATGAGAATTGGTTTAAGGCGTTTTTATTATTATTTTTTTTTTACTGGTAATGGCGGCATTCTGTGATTTTTATCGGGACTATGACATTGCGGCGGACATGTCGGACATTTTTGACACTTTTTTGGGACCAATTACATTTATACAGTGATCAGATCTAAAAATAGCCACTGATTACTGTATAAATGTCATTGACAGGGAAGGGGTTAACACTAAGGGGGCAATCAAGGGGTTAAATGTGTTCCCTTATTGTGTTTTAACTGTGTGGGGGAGGGGGTGACAGCGACATAACAGATCTAACTGATCCCGATCACAGGGATTAGTAGATCTGTCATGCCCCCTCACAGAGCGGGGAACCACCGTGTTTACATTGGCGGTTCCCCATTCTGGCTCTCTATTAAGGGATTGCGGGTCTCCAGTGGACAGCGAGTCCACCAGACTTGGGGGCACATTCATGCGGCGGGCGCGTGCACACGCTGCCAGTGGCTGCGAGGGTGCGCTTGGAGCGCGAAAAGGGGCAGATGTCAATTGACGGCTCCCCGGCAATTCAGATCCGTGCTGTAGCCATCAATCGGCTACAGCACGGATCTGAAATGGTTAATTCCACCAGGGCCTCCGCAATCTGGCATTTGGCTTCCTGCTGCTGCCAGTTGGTTTCCTACTGCGTTGCAGTGGCCTGCAGCAGGGCTCTTAACACATTCTCCATCTTTCCACTTGTTCAGGAAAATGCCCACATCCTCCACCATATGTCAGGGGTTAGCTCAATGTGGATCACCTTCCCTGGGAAAAAGGTAGTCCAAATGGCAGGTTTTCTTAAAATCTAACTTGTAGCCAATTTTATTTCAAAAGGTTGTATGAAAATAAAACAATCAAACACAGAAAAGAAATTCTTGCCATCCAGGGACTAACTAAACATTGCAGGTTCCTAACTCACAGGTGAAGGGATTCTCCCAGCCACCCACAAAACAAAGATATTGCAAACCTTTTCTTTCTCTCACAAAGCAAACTTCACATAAGCCGCTCTCTCAGGTTTTGGCTTCCTGAGTCCCAGGCCAAGAGCAATCTTTTGCTCCTGTCCTGCTTTATTTATACCACCTGCTGGTGGACATAAGTGGACCGTGAAATCTGGTCCGGAACCAACCATGCTAAGGTGGCTGGTAACACCTGGACTGGATTCCACCTTAGTTCCCTGCAAATGAACTCATGGGAAGTGAAACATAACATCCATCGATCACCTTGTCTTATATAATGTCACAAATAGTGTTGAGCGAATCCGAACTGTAAAGTTCGGGTTCGTACCGAACTTTGGGGTGTCCGTGACCCGAACCCGAACCTGGACATTTGATCACGCATGTTGAATAGCTGCAGGGCAGACAATCAACAAGTGTTTCACTTGTTTTCCCTAGAAGCCATCACAGCCATGCCTACTAATGGCATGGCTGTGATTGGCCAGTGCATCATGTGACCCAGCCTCTATATGAGGCTGGAGTCACAGTGCTGCATGTCACATGCTCTCTGGGTAGTGTAGGGAAAGGATGCTGCCGGTGCTGTGAGGGACAGATTGCAGATAGATAGATAGGTAGAGATTACTACTACTACTGCTTTTAGGGACAGATTGCAGATAGATAGATAGGTAGAGATTACTACTACTACTGCTTTTAGGCACAGATTGCAGATCTCATCCTGCATTACAGAAAGATCTGACTGGACTAGGTAGAGTCTACTGCTTAGAGGGACAGATTATTGTCCTAAAATCATCTCCTAGTTCTATATGGTCAGGTTCCTGCTGTTGCTGTAAGGGACAGATTATTGTTCTAAAATCATTATGCAGCCCTCTAGCACTTTCCAGGTCTCTTTTACAGTCATTTTTGTGCCGAAAAGTTCGGGTCCCCATTGAATGCAATGGGGTTCGGGGTAAAGTTCGGGTCAAGTTCTGTACCGAACCCGGACTTTTTCCGGAAGTTCGGCCAAACCCACCGAACCCGAACATCCACGGGTTCGATCAACTCTAGTCACAAACTATATGAAACTTGCATTGTGTGCTGTTAGTGATTTTCATTATAATGCCCATTTTAGAAGTAATCAAATGCCAGCAGCCCTATATATATATAAAAATATAGTATCTCACAAAAGTGAGTACACCCCTCACATTTTTGTAAATATTTTATTCTACCTTTTCATGTGACAACACTAAAGAAATTACACTTTGCTACAATGTAAAGTAGTAAGTGCACAGCTTGTATAACAGTGTAAATTTGCTGCCCGCTAAAAATATCTCAACACACAGCCATTATTAATGTGTAAATCACTGACAACAAAAGTGAGTACACCCCTAAGTGAAAATTTTCAAATTGTACCCAAAGTGTTAATATTTTGTGTGGCCATCATTATTTTCCAGCACTGCCTTAATCTTCTTGGGTTTGGAGTTCACCAGAGCTTCACAGGTTGCAACTGGAGTCCTCTTCCACTCCTCCCTGACAACATCATGGAGCTGGTGGATGTTAGAGACCTTGCACTCCACCAGCTTCCATTTGAGGATACCCCACAGATGCTCAATAGGTTTTAGGTCTGGAGCCATGCTTGGTCAGTCCATCACCTTTAAACTCAGCTTCTTTAGCAAGGCAGTGGTCATCTTGGAGGCGTGTTTGGGGTCATTATCATGTTGGAATACTGCCCTGCGGCCCAGTCTCCGAAGGCAGGGGATCATGCTCTGCTTCAGTATGTCACAGTACATGCTGACATTCATGGTTCCCTCAATGAACTGTAGCTCCCCAGTGCCGGCAGCACTCATGCAGTCCCAGACCATGACACTGCCACCACCATGCTTGACTGTAGGCAAGACACACTTGTTTTTGTTCTCCTCACCTGGTTGCTGCCATAGAATATGGCGGGGGAGAGGCTCTACAGAGACAGAAAGAAGGGGACTGCCACGTCCTAAATGAACAGAAAATATTGGAAAGGGAAAAATAACCCAAACCACAAAAAATATATCCCCCTGGACTTTACCGGCAGTCATATGAAAAAAGCGTGAGATTGGGTAAAAGGCTATTTCATTCCTATATAAAAAACACCAAACCCAATAAAAAGGGAAAGGTTATAAAAGACAAGTAAATCCTGCACCGTCAGGGGAAGAAAGACAGAGACATCTCGGAGAGGGGGCGGTATAAGATACCGTCGTTGGTCCACTCCTCTTGTTTTTGTTCACACAGAACGGATGTCAGTTCGTACCACCACCGTCACAGTACCAGACCCTGACGTACTCACGACGGCCGTGACCCCTCGATGTCAAGTAACTCCCTTGGTACTTACAGTCGTACATGACACTGTATGACTTCGTCTCGTACTAGGGGACGGAAGCCTCTGACCCGGCGTCCCGTCATAAGGTTGTACTATTACTGGGGTTTGTGCGGAGGTTCTACTGGTGACGGAACGATTTCTTCGA
>BLSH010555554.1:563381-577532 GCA_018402905.1 Glandirana rugosa | reverse complement strand
CCCCCCCCCCCCCCCCCAAGCAGCCCTAATCCCCCTGTGCCACCTGCAGCAGCAGCTTCTTCTCCTCTCTCTGCACACATGGGGAATGGTTTCAGGATAGGGGTGAGGGTTGGTAAATATGTCCTCTTCCTTCAGTGAACATAGTGAGTGATCGGTACTAATCACTCACTGTGTTCAATTCATACAACTTCCTGTTCATTCATCTATTCCAGTGGTTCTCAACCCTGTCCTCAAGTACCCCCAACAGGCCATGTTTTCAGGTTTTCCTTCATTTTGCACAGGTGCTTTAAATCAGAGTCAATGGCTTGGTATTTTGGACAGCTATTTTATCTAAGAGAAATTCCCAAAACATGGCCTGTTAGGGGTACTTAAGGACAGGGATGAGAACCACTGATCTATTCAACAGAATTGTTAAAAATGTTTAAAAGTAGTAGAAAAAAAAGGCTCATTCACACAGGTTCTGTGGCCATGTGGATGAGCGGTTTGCTCATGCAGCCAGAGCCACAAAATGCTGCATCACCTCCCCACAACCCCGTGCATTGCACGTGGTTGCAGGGCAGTTGCAGCACAGATCTATCAAATCTAATAACAAATCTAATAACAAATCGAATAAATCTATCAACTATTTAGGCCTCATACACACGGACGTTTTTTGACGCCGGCGTTTTTTGCAGCTCTCCATGTTAGTCAATGGCCCCATAAAAACGTCGGCGTTTTTGAGCTGTAGGTGGAGTCGGCGTTAGTGAGCAGCCCATGGCCATCGCATTCTGAGGCTGTAACGTTTTGACGTTTTTTGACGCCACAAAACGCCAACAAACGCCACCTAATATTGTACCGGCGTTTTCCGGCGTTTTTTGACGCCGATGTTTTTAGGTTGAAGAATAGCAGAGGGATGATTTTTTTTAAAAAACGCCTATTGACGCCGACGCTCACTAACGCTCAAAAACGCCAATGCATAACGCCGAAAAATGTCGACTTTTTTTCCTTGACGTCGGACCCGACGTTTTGTTTATTTTTTTAGATACGCCCGTGTGTATGAGGCCTTATACTTTAATTATTCAGAGTAGGTGCGAAAATTGGGACAGGCTTGCAGGGGCCCCAGTGTATTACTCTTCCCGGGGGCCATGATGCTGTTAAGATGGCCCTGGTGGCTACCATCATTTTCCAGCACCGCCTTAACCCTCTTGGGCATGGAGTTCACCATAGCTTCACAGGTTGCCACTGGAGTCCTCTTCCACTCCTCCATGACGACATCACAGACCTGGTGGATGTTAGAGACCTTGCGCTCCTCCGCCTTCCGTTTGAGGATGCCCCACAGATGCTCAACAGGGTTTAGGTCTGGAGACATGCTTGGCTAGTCCATCACCTTTACCCTCAGCTTCTTTAGCAAGGCAGTGGTCATCTTGGACTGCGGCCCAGTCTCCGAAGGGAGGGGATCATGCTCTGCTTCATTATGTCACAGTACATGTTGGCATTCATGGTTCCCTCAATGAACTGTAGCTCCCCAGTGCCGGCAGCAGTCATGCAGCCCCAGACCATTACACTCCCACCGCCATGATTGACTGTAGGCAAGACACACTTACCTTTATACTCCTCAACTGGTTGCCGTGACACAAGCGTGACACCATCTGAACCAAATAAGTATCTTTGTTTCATCAGGCCACAGGACAGGGTTCCAGTAATCCATGTCCTTAGTCTGCTTGTCTTCAGCAAACTGTTTGCGGGCTTTCTTGTGCATCATCTTTAGAAGAGGCTTCCTTCTGGGACAACAGCCATGCAGACCAATTTGATGCAGTGTGCGATGTATGGTCTGAGCACTGACAGGCTGACCCCCCCACCCCTTCAACCTCTGCAGCAATGCTGGCAGCACTCATACATCTATTTCCCAAAGACAACCTCTGGATATGGCGCTGAGAACGTGCACTCAACTTCTTTGGTTGACCATGACGAGGCCTTTTCTGAGTGGAACCTGTCTTGTTAAACCGCTGTATGGTCTTGGTCACCGTGCTGTAGCTCAGTTTCAGGGTCTTGGCAATCCTCTTATAGCTTAGGCCATCTTTATGTAGAGCAACAAGTCTTTTTGTTGAGATCCTCAGAGAATTCTTTGCCATGAGGTGCCATGTTGAACTTCCAGTGACCAGTATGAGAGAGTGAGAGCGATAACATTAAATTTAACACACCTGCTCCCCATTCACGTGAGACCTTGTAACACTAATGAGTCACATGACACCAGCGAGGGATAATGGCTGATTGGGCCCAATTTGGACATTTTCACTTAGGGGTGTACTCACTTTTGTTGCCAGCGGTTTAGACATTAAAGGCTGCGTGTTGAGTTATTTTGAGGGGACAGCAAATTTAAACAGTTATACAAGCTGTACACTCACTACTTTACATTGCAGCAAAGTGTCATTTCCTTAGTGTTGTCGCATGAAAAGATATACTAAAATATTTACAAAAGTGTGAGGGGTGTAATCACTTTTGTGAGATACTGTGTATATATATATATACATATATATATAAAAGAGAACGAATTGGGAGCACATCGGGTTGAAGGTTATGTATCTACTGCCATCTTTTCAATGTATCCGCAATAAAGGAGAAATACAGCCAAAGCTCAGTTGGCTGTACTTCTCCTGTGGATCACAGGAGTGCAGTTCATTGTGCACTCCTGTGACCCATTTTCAGCAGACAGCGGGCTGAAGTCTGCTGTTGGCTGATGTCACAGAGCCGGTCCAGGATGGGGAAAGATCATGACCACAATGAGCCGTTGAGAGCCTGAGCCGGCCATTCCCACCCCCTCCACAGCCCAGGGCTCCAGCGAGCGTGGGGGGCAGAGCAAACAACAGTGACTCACAGTCACCAGCTCTCTGCTCTTGGAGCTGTGAGAACCGAGCAATCGGTGGTGTTTGATCGTTTGGTTTTCAGTGTTAGAGCCGGACAGATGCAGCATCGGAGCGAAGCTGCATGCACCTAGGTAAGTATGATTCAAGAAAATAAAATCTTCCCCATAGTTCTTTTTGAATATGAATTATGATATAGGCGAAGAATGGCCAAATCCAAAATAAAGTTTGTTATGGTTAAAATTGTTGGTGCCTAGATACAGTTAATGGATCTTACACAACTGTTTTTAATACTTTTGTTCTGCCTTTTTAACAAACAATATGAATCTATTATTTGCACTAAATATATTAACGTGTTTCTTCAACTATAACACTTGTGTTTTATGTAGTCAAAACTGTGTGTGTTGTACCAACATCCTTTTTGTTGTCTGTAGGAACAAAATGTGGGTATCTTGATTAAACATTATTAAAAAAAGAATTATGCCTTACAGGACTACAGACATCCAACAGTATTTTTTACATTAGTAATGTGCATGTGATAAATGGATGAGAAAGAGTATATAGCCATCAGCTGGTGATAGTTCAAAACTTGGCTTGGATTTGGTTTCATAATTCATGACACAAATGGCTCACATGAGACCCAGGTGACCTGTTGTTAGACAAATGGTATCAGAAGTAGTCTTAAATATGCAGCCAAATCTGCAAACAAAGTGTATCTAAACTCAAAAACAAAAATGTAATACACTGCAGTTTATCCATCCTTAGATGAGATGATTGCATTTGTTTTCAATTTTCAGACTTTTACCACTTTATTTTCACCTGGTAATCTTGAAAAGTGCCTACAAAGTGCCTATTAAAGTGTGAGAAGAAAAATCCGTAATGGCAGCACACTCACTGATAAAAAGCAGCAGATTCTTTTATTGAAAATATGAGCAAAAATGGGGGAGAACAAGGTCGACGCGTTTTACACTTCCAAGAGTCCTTTGTCAAAACCAATAGTGCCATTCCAGATTTTTCTTCTCACAATCTTTCTGGCAGTGACAGGGCGGGCACCTCGCTGCATTCAGCAGGATACACATTTGGGAGCAGCTGAACCCATACACTCACCTGGAGCTGTGGTTTCTTATCCTGCCTATTAAAGTGGAAGTAAACTTCCATCTCTTGCTTTTACCTAAAGGTGAGCCTATAATAAGGCTTACCTATAGGTAGTGTAAATATCTCCTAAACCGTTTAAGAGATATTTAGTGTACATGCAGCCAGTGCGGTTTCTTCAGAGCCCTGTGCCGTGAACTGCGGCTCCCGCGCACATTCGCGCGAGTGACATAATCGCGGCTCCACGAGACAGAAGTCTCAGTTCCAGGAGTCAGGCTGGTTCCTATCGAGGTGTCAGGAGAACCCCAATCCATAGGCCAAAGGTGAGCCATGCAGTAGGGTGCTGCGACTAAGGGCTAGAGAGCCAAGTGTTCCAGGAGAGCTGGGCAACACATTCAAATGGACTAGTAAGAAGAGCAGCAGTGCTGCCAAGAAATGAGCCAGGTGGCTCAGTATTTTTGTTTGTGCACATTGTGTGGAAGAATCCCAGACTCTCTCAGCTGGCCCAACTCTCTCACTCCAATGGCCTGGAACCTTTCACACATTTCACCTTGTCACCATTATAACTTATTAGTCCATCCAGTACTCTAAAGCAAGGAAGAAAAATGATCAATGGGTTGATTTACTAAAGTAATATAAATTACTTAGATACATGGATAAATTACTAATGTCAGCAAGACATGGACCAGATAAATGTCAGGTCAATGGCATGAGCTATGCATTATTAGTAGTGCTTATAAATATCAAGATATAATACAATAAAATATTTATATGTTCATTTTGTTTATTTTAAACTCAGGGTGTGCTGTATTGACACTATACTTCAGGCAATATAAACCACCAGGACTAAAAATATTGCCATTTTGTTATATTATTGGAGTTCCCTTGGTTTTTTGGGCCATGTGTAGTTTTACTGAAGCTCTACTGTGGATGACCTGACCTCTTGCTATGCTCTGCAACCAAAATAAAGAGCATTGTAAGTCCAGAGATATGCAAACGATAGTTTCCCCATATAGACAGTTTTTGTATCACAGCTATGGTATTAATAACATTGTATAAAGACAATGCTCAAGGTCACCTACTCTGGGCTCCACTTCATGATGTTAGAGAGACAATTATACTAATTAGAGAGTTACTAGAACTACCAGTGTCTGATAAATCTTTTGGACAGTTGTGGACATAGGTATTGCCAACTAAGATTTTGGGAAGTGGATAGAATATGCTTCTTAAGCACTTTTTCCCAAACCCTTAGAAGCTCCAATTTAAAAGCAGCTTAGGTTTAATCTGTACAACATACAGAGGACAGCATGTTTCCAAGATTAATATATCATCTGCTTATGCAAACTTGTAAGATGCATACAGTGGCATGATTGCCATATTTAACAGTGTATATGCACAACTACTTGATTAATATGTAAGTCGTGCAGGGGTGCAAATGCCAAAATCTGACAGTTTTGGAAGTGTACAGTATATCTGTTGAGTATATGCAGAGCTTTATGTGGCTGGATCTTAATATCTAAGGAGAGCTTCAGGTCCTCCTGGCTGTTATTCAGGCTAATATATTTTCAATTAGGTCCAGCGTCTTCTTAAAACAAACATTTGATAAATAAGTTATAATAAAAATAATACAAGTTGAGTTAAATGACAATAAATATATACAACCCTACAATAAAAATGATTGATATAGATGACAACAGTACTTGTCTGTTTGAAATTTCAAAAATATGATGCTCCTTAATAAATGTATAGCATCCTATTATGATACAGAAACTATTCAAAGAATATTCCCATAGTACTATATGATATTTCAACTTTCTGATATTAATAAATATTACTTTGGTTATCTATAGATCTGAAAGGTCACACTGGAGTTAAAAACTGTATTTCACTATTTTCACTATTTCAGATTTTCCCACTTGCCTAGCTTGTTAAAACTACTGTATGTCATCTAGTTTTGTTTTTTCCTCTTACTCCCATTTATGAGTTCAGCCAACAATTACATTAATCATACTTACATTCGTCCAAAACCTGAATAAGCATTTCTGGGTCAAATGGTCAGTCAAAACCACCTACACACACAGATTACATTAATCACAACTGTTGGATGTTGCAGACCCCAGTGAAAAAGAGAGTCAAAATTCGTAACTGGGATTACAGGATGTGTGTAAATTATTAAAGCCCTTAAATAAAAAGTCAACACACTTTACCCCCATTAATTACTTCCATTCAAATAAAAAGCATAATTTTCATTTGTCACTGTCTTATTAAACCAAACCAGTCAAAGTAGCATATATATCTCTGTATAATGAAGAGCTAAAAAAACAAGGATGAAACATTTATAGCTTAGCAATGGAACTCCAGTAATGACATCTGTGATCTGAAACAAAAGCGCCTCATAGGGGGTATTGATGTCACTGTGAATGAGAAATTCTTTGTATCACGGGGATCTAATCTAACACAAGATCACTCCTTTCTTTTAAAAATGTCAAATGACATCTGTTACTGCCATGAGAATTAAAAAATTATACGAAGCACATTAGCTTGTTTTAACCTTGCAGTATTCATCAATGACTATATAGTGGTCCTTTTAGCATAGATAACAGATAAGGAGTAAATCAATGTATTTTCATTGCCATTATCAATGCAAAGGATACCTTAAATGTTTTTTAACACTATTTGACCTTGAGTTGCTCGAATCTTGGTCATTATTGAACTTGCAATATGAACTTCAGGAACTCTAAAAATTCATGATAAAATAAATTAAACAAACCTTTCAGTAACAACAGATAAATTAATATGCAGGATCATTGTTGATATTTATGATTTTTATATTGCCTATATGGACACTAAAGACTACTTACTCAAAGCTGAACATCAGCAAGAAGTTAAATACACAGTTGAAATACATACAGTATCTCACAAAAGTGAGTACACCCCTCACATTTTTGTAAATATTTTATTCTATCTTTTCATGTGACAATACTGAAGAAATGGCACTTTACTTCAATGTAAAGTAGTGAGTGTACAGCTTGCATAACAGTGTAAATTTGATGTTCCCTAAAAATAACTCAACACACAGCCATTAATGTCTAAACCGCTGGCAACAAAAGTGAGTACACCCCTAAGTGAAAATGTCCAAATTGGGCCCAATCAGCCATTATCCCTTGCTGGTGTCATGTGACTCATTAGTGTACAACCCTAACTGAAAAGGCCCAAATTGGGTCCAAAGTGTCAATATTTTGTGTGGCCACCATGATTTTCCAGCACTGTCTTGACCTTCTTGGGCATGGAGTTCACCAGAGCTTCACAGGTTGCCACTGGAGTCCTCTTCCACTCCTTTATGATGACATCATGGAGCTGGTGGATGTTAGAGACCTTGCATTCCTCCACCTTTCATTTGAGGATACCTCACAGATGCTCAATAGGGCAGACATGGAGACATGCTGGAGACATGCTTGGGCAGTCCTTCACCTTTACCCTCAGCTTCTTTAGCAAGGCAGTGGTTATCTTAGAGGTGTGTTTGGGGTCATTATCATGTTGGAATACTGCCCTGCGGCCCAGTCTCCAAAGAAAGGGGATCGTGCTCTGCTTCAGTATGTCACAGTACATGTTGGCATTCATGGTTCCCTCAATGAACTGTAGCTCCCCAGTGCTGGCAGCACTCATGCAGCCCCAGACCATGACCCTCCCACCACAATACTTAACTCAACTGTATGCAAGACACACTTGTCTTTGTACTCCTCACCTGGTTGCTGCCACACACGCTTGACACCATCTGGACCAAATAAATTTATCTTGGTCTTGTCAGACCACAGGACATGGTTCCAGTAATCCATGTCCTTAGTCTCCTTGTCTTCAGGAAATGGTTTGTGGGCTTTCTTGTGCATCATTTTTTGAAGAGGCTTCCTTCTGGGACAACAGCCATGCAAACCAATTTGATGCAGTGTGCTGCGTATGGTCTGAGCACTGATAGACTGACCCCCCACCCCTTCAACCTCTGCAGCAGTGCTGACAGCACTTATATGTCTATTTCCCAAAGTCAACCTCTGGATATGACGCTGGGTACGTGCATTCAACTTCTTTGGTCGACCATGGCGAGGCCTGTTCTGAGTAGAACCTGTCCTGTTAAACCACTGTATGGTCTTGGCCACCGTGTCACAGCTCAGTTTCAGGGTCTTGGCAATCTTCTCATAGCCCAGACCATCTTCGTGTAGCGCAACAATTCTTTTTTTCAGATCCTCATAGAGTTCTTTGCCATCAGTTGTCATGTTGAACTTCCAGTGACCAGTATGAGAGAGTGAGAGGGATAACACCGAATTTAACACACCTGCTCCCCATTCACACCTGAGACATGTAGCACGAATGAGTCACATGACACCGGGCAGGGACAATGGCTAATTGGGCCCAATTTGGACATTTTCACTTAGGGGTGTACTCACTTTTGTTGCCAGAGGTTTAGACTTTAATGGCTGTGTGTTGAGTTTTTTTGAGGGGACAGCAAATTTACACTGTTATACACACTGTACAATCACTACTTTGCATTGTAGCAAAGTGTCATTTCTTCAGTGTTGTCACATGAAAAGATAGAATAAAATATTTACAAAAATGTGAGGGGTGTACTCACTTTTTGTGAGATACTGTATATGTAGTCTCGTTCAGGAACTGTTTGATTCGCTGGGCATCCCATAATTTCCCAAACCCCATCCAAGTTAAATCCCCTAATAAAACAACAAAAACACAAGTACCTGCCTGTTCTCCTGACTCTAGAAGTGTGGAAAAGAGTGAATGGAATGGCAGGGTGACAGGTGAACAATTACATACAGTAGCCCCTACGGGGGTACCGATACATTTGGGGCTTATATCCGGGATTCGCCTGTTCATGGGAACCTGGCAGTTGTTGCCCATAGCAACCGTAGTGGACCAAGCCAGGGAGCTGTTTTTGTTCCACTGTTAGGGGGGATTGAAACAGGGGAAGGACTTATGTGCTATGCCTGCTACACAGTATCATTGTACAAGTGGCGTTGTCCATAGCAACCAGCGGAAGCCATTGCCAATTGCTGCTCCTGCATACCCAGTCTCTCCAACCAGCACTGGGGCGGACACTTGAACCAGAACCTTGCAATTCAGTGTTTTTGTACCATGTGCTGTTACCCGTGGCAACCATGGCAAGCAATTGTGCCCATGGATTACAAATATGTCCAGCGCCCTGAAAATACTGGATCACAAATATACCCAGCACTCAGCAAATGCTGGGCCTTCTGAACTTGTGCTCCAAACTCCTGCTTTAAACAGTAAGGTGTGCCTGGAACTATCTACTGTTGCCCGAGGTGATCAGGGTAAACCTGCCGCCTGTGGGCGGGACTGTGCTGAAAGTGTTCCCTTCAGGGAGACAAGTGCTACTAAATTTACTGTTGCTACCGGCAACCACAGGAAAAGCAAATTGTCATCTACCCACGGTCACTTGGGCACAGTTGGTGCCGAGCGACATGCCTGGGCAAGTCCTACTAGTCACAGTGTATCTGCAAACTTCAGTTCTTCACCAAGGGGTTACAGCAGCTTGTTTCAGGAGGGGTCTGCTTATCAGTGTGGCCAGAGTCAGCCTGTCTGGAATTCGTTTATTGCCGGCCCTCTCCTGGTTGCCGAAACTGCTGCAGCTGACGTTGGTGTACACAGGCATCTGATTGGAGCATCATGGGGGATTTGCCCTGGGGATGGTCGATGGGATGGAGCAACTGTGCTTGCTATTTCCCGAATGCCAGCTGCCGACCATGGTGATTAGTGCGTGGGTCCGGTGCGGCCATTGCAATGAACTGCTGATGCGGTGGACATCTGGTCAACAGGAGTCACGCTACTTTAACCACTTGCCGACCATCCACCGCAGGTTGACGGCGACAAAGTGGCTCGATAATGCAAACCGCCGTCATACGCCGGCGGCTGCGAGATCGTGCACTGTGAGCGCGCGCCGCCGGAGGTGCGCCCGCGCGCTCACTGTGTTCGGGGGGCCAGGGAGCGGGTGCGACGGACTCGATCGCCGCTGGTTACCCGTGATGCCCCCTGCACTGAAAGAAAGGAGGTCCATGTTTACTTACATGGACCTCCGTTCTTTCAGTGTGGGGGGGGCATCGCGGGTAGCCGGCGGCGATCGAGTGAGAGGGGGAAGGGCTGTGATCACAGCCTTTCTCTACATGGAAGCTGTGATCACTTCCCTTCCCCTGCTAGGGCAGCCCCCACACAGTTAGAAAACGCCCAGGGAACACAGTTAACCCTTAGAGCACCCCCTGCAGGTTAACCCCTTCACTGCCAATGGCATTTACACAGTAATCAGTGCATTTTTATAGCTGTATAAATGCCAATGGTCCCAAAAAAGTGTCAAAATGGTCCGATATGTCTGCCCCAATATCGCAGTACTGCTAAAAATTGCAGATCGCCGCCATTACTTGTAAAAAATTAAAAAAAATTAAAACCCCAGAAATGAATTCTCATCATCTGTAAACGCAGCCACTTTTGCGCAAACCAATCAATAAGCGCCAATTGCGATTTTTTTATCACAAATATGAGGAAGAATATAAATCGGCCAAAACCGATGAAAAAAATTTTTTTTTTGTATTTGAATTTTAGAAAAAAGTAAGAAATTTAGATTTTTTTGCAAAATTGTTGCTCTTCTTTTGTTTATAGCAGCGATCAGAAATGACGCACCGATGATCAAATACCACCAAAAGAAAGCTCTATTTGTGGGAAAAAAAGGACACAAATTTTGTTTGGGTACAACGTTGCACAACCGCGCAGTTGTCAGTTAAAGCGACGTAGTGCCGAATCGCAAAAAGTGCTCTGGTCCTAAAGTGTGAAATCCTTCCGGGGCTGAAGTGGTTAACATAGACCTGCCTTCAGGACTGTGCAAGCTACAACTGCGGAAGACGTGTAAGGCTGGAACGGGGCTGGAACCATCCTTTAAAGGTGGAGTGGCACTGCAGCCTGGTGACTCCCCCGTGAAGAAAGAGGACATGAGGAAAGAGAAGACTGCCATGACCCGAAGTCTGGTTGGGGGTCTAGGAACTATAAGTACTGTCCAGCAGGACCTAGCAGCCCCTGAAAAACTGGCCACACCTATGCCCATTGCTATCCCATATCCAGCAAAGTCAGTGCAAGAGGGGAGTGCGCCCCTGATGAGTCAGATGGGGAGTGTAAGGGCAGGGTCCTTGATTTGGGTTCCTCCAGGCCGCAGGCTGAGTTTGGATCCCTGGAGAGACTGGCGGAGTGGTCCTATCCTGATGAGAGGAAAAAGAATGGGAGAAAGGAGGTTTCCATGTCTTGGAGACACAATCTGAGGGAGGAGAGAAACCAGAGGTGGAGCTGGGAAGAGATGAAGCCACAGGAACCCCTATCTACAGCAGCCAAATTTCCTAAACAGACCCTCCACCACCCAGACCAGGGCACCCATGTACAGGCAGCGTGTGGTGAGATCTACAGATGCCTGTATCCTGCCGGGAAAGGGGAGGCCTAAAGAACTGCCCAGGCTTTCCTGATTCCAGTGGGAGGTCCAGAGGAAGGTTGCCCTGGAGTGGATTTGGATTACCACTATGTCCCTCCCCAGATCATGGACATTGTGGAGGACTCCCGGGAAGAGTGAGAGTGTGACATGGTCTGGGACTACTTGCATGTCCCAAAGCCTCTGCAGGGGACGGAAAGTGAAGCCTGGGCCCAGTTTGTGGACATTCACCAGGAATGGAGGCTGGGACGAGCTATATACAAAGACTGGGTGCTCATTGCAAAGGTGGGACGGCCTACAAGGAGCTACTCGATCTCCACCAGGGAGGAAAGGGGAATTAGGAGGTGATTGCCTGACCCCCACTTCTATGTGTGAAGGGACTGTGAGTGTACAGCCACCATAGAAGAGGCCACCAGAAGCTTCAGGGAAGTTGCAGGGTTATGACCTTTCTTTCTGACTTGCAGGAACAAGCCAGCATGCCACCCTGTGCCCAATGGAAGAGACTTTCCCATTGAAAGGACACTTGGGTGAGGGTTGTTCCGGCATACGCTAACTTTGAAGAGCCTGTGGCCCGGGGAGGGGCCCCTCCCATCAGGAACTCTGCAAAAAAAGTTTTCATTTTCTGACTTCTTTTCCCCTTTCACTGTTTCTGTCAGTGGGTTATAACCCCCCACTGACAGAACAGACAGGAAAAATCTTTGAAACGGTTTTATTAATACTCTGCTGGCAGGATTATAACCCCCTCCCAGCAGACAATATGTGTGCCTAGTTAGGTTTTAGGTTAGGTTGTGTGTTGTTTATGTCTTCTCTTAGGATCATCAGGATGGGATGGCTGTCCATCCCCTCCGGTGGGAGAACAAACATCCTGCGAACAGAGTATGTCTCTCTAGGGAGAGATGCTCTGGCTGTATTGTATACTCTTAGCTGCAGGGACCTGTAGAGAGGAGTGCCTTATATATGCTATGCCTAGCTGCTAGCTTAACCTGTGTGTTTTGGTTCTGGGCTGGGACTGGCTGGTGACTCACAGGTGGTGATATCTCTTGGTCACCTCCTCTTTGCTTCTAGATGGTTTTAGTGGAAAGGGTGGGGAAGAGGGGTGGAGCTGCCTGGGGTATTTGGGGAGCCTTGACCAATCCCCATCTCGGGATTGGCAGGGGCAGGCCTCCTCAAATACCCAGGGTCAGCCCAGCCAAGGAGGAGAGTTCGGGTGGAAGAACTGGGAGATGGAGCACTAGTTGCGGGGACCTTTGAGAGAGCCCCCAGTCTGGGGGGTGACCTTGGGTCCAAAGGCTAGGGAGTGGAAGGGACCCCTCATTTAATGGGGAGTCCTGACCAGGGAGCAGGAGAGAGCAACGGAGTGGTGCTGCCGGGCAAACCTCCAGGAGGGATCCACCAGGTATCGTTGAGTGACACACACCCAGGGAGGTTGGAAAGGCACGCCAGAGCAGATAGGAAGGAGACAGATAGTCTGAGAAGAGTGCAGAGCCAGCAGGGACTGTGGTATCACTGGGCAGTGGAGTTGGGTCGCTGCAGCCAGGAGTGCTGGCAGGGCCTGAAGAGTGAAGGACTGGGAGCAGTAGTCCACCGAGGCTAGCTAGCACACTTTCACCATTTTTGCTAAACAAGAGGGGCCTGCCTGTAATGGGCAGTTCATTGAGGCCTGGCTAGAGTCCAAGGCAGGCCTCACCATGTGCTAGTTAGGCCGCAGGAGTGTTGTACAGAAGAGAGGAATTGGAGTTAACTTTGAGCAAGATTGTGCTGAAGGAAGAGGAGCTGACATAATTTTCCATACCCCATCCAAGTTAAATCCCCTAATAAAACAACAAAAAACACCAGTACTGGCCTGTTCTCCGGATGTGTGGAAAAGAGTGAATGGATTAGCAGGGTGACAGGTGAACTACTACATACAGCAGCCCCTATGGGGGTACCGCTGCATGTATAAATGAATATCACTAGTGCATTGCAGGCTTCTATACAGTCCTGCATATAGCTACTATGCAAAAAGTTGATCACACATATGTAAAGAGTAGAGTTGAGCGAACCCGAACTGTAAAGTTCGGGTCCGTACCGAACTTTTGGGTGTCCGGGACCCAGACCCTAACCCGGACTTTTCAAAAAAAGTCCGGGTTCGGGTCCGGGGTTCTGGTATTTTATTCCACGTGTTGAAAAGCTGCCAAGGGCAGCCAATCAACAAGTGTTTCACTGGTTTTCCCTAGAAGCCATCACAGCCATGCCTACTAATGGCATGGATGTGATTGGCCAGTGCATCATGTGACCCAGCCTCTATGTGGGACTGGAGTCACCGTGCTGCATGTCATATGCTCTCAGGATAGTTTAGAGAGAGGATGCTGCTGGCTCTGTGAAGGACAGATTGCAGATATTATAGAACATCTCATCCTGCATTACTGAACGATCTGATTGTGGACTAGGGAGAGATACTAGTACTGGTGCTTTGAGGGAGGGAGAGATACTAGTACTGGTGCTTTGAGAGACATATTGCACACCTCATCCTGCTGCACAGAACGATCTGATTGGGGACTTGGGAGAGATACTAGCAGGGAGAGATACTAGTACTGGTGCTTTGAGGGAGGGAGAGATACTAGTACTGGTGCTTTGAGAGACAGATTGCACACCTCATCCTGCTGCACAGAACGATCTGATTGTGGACTAGGGAGAGATACTAGTACTGGTGCTTTGAGAGACAGATTGCACACCTCATGTTAGTCTAGCAAG
>BLSH010555554.1:551329-562351 GCA_018402905.1 Glandirana rugosa | reverse complement strand
TCAGGATCTCCAGACGTTTTCCTTCCTTTTACCCCCATTCTCATCCCGTTCACGGGATGTTTCTTTACCCCTATCCCTTTATTGAATTTTATTAAAAAATGTTTTACCTTTACCTACACCTCAACCTCCAACTCCTCCGCCACTTTCACCGCCACCTCCTCCTCCTCTATCGGTTGTGACAAAAAAAATAAAAACCTAAAAAAAAAAAATTTGGTCGTTACATCTACGTGAAAAATTAAAACACGTTCTTTGTTATTAGACAGGGAAATTCGTTGTCATCCTTGGAGAGGGATATCTTGATCCTCTACTAAATACTGTTGCTTAAAGGGACAGATTATTGTTTCTTGCACAAAATTAAAAAGTGCATCTACATTGCTGGTTTAAAAAAAAAAAATCCAAAAATAAAAAAAACAGTGTTGGCTATCTCCTCCTCCTCCACCGCCACTTTCACCGCCTCCTCAACCTCCAACTCCACATCCATTTCCATTTTGTAAAAAATTATTTTAAGTTATTTCCCTATCCCCATTTCTTTGTAGGGCACTTGCCCTACTCTTACCCCCATTTTCCTTCCTTTTGCAGACCTCTAGGACTTTCCAGGACTTTGTTACAGCCATTTTTGTGCCTAAAAGTTCGGGTCCCCATTGATTTCAATGGGGTTTGGGATCCGTGTCAAAGTTCGGGTCCAGTCCGGACCCAAACCCGGACTTTGTCCCAAAGTTCGGCCGAACCAGCAGAACCCAAACTTCCAGAGGTTCGCTCAACTCTAGTAAAGAGCAAGCATGGCTGCTCCCATGCATATATTCACCTTCAAAGGCAAAATATGGGGACAATGTTTTTAAATCAGTAATGCTCACTTTTGAGATTATGTCCTTCAAGCTGATAACATTCACATATACATAAAAAATAATAATAAAAGTCCCTTGTTTCCCATTAACCTCCTCCCAGTGTAATAAATATACATGATGGTAGGGTGGGTGGGCCACCACACATATAAATCCATCAGGCTCCAAGGCACTGTGCTGAGAGTGCTGCATGCTCCAAACACACTGACTGAGCTGTCACCAACAACTCCCACTCACTGTTTGTGATCACGATGCAGAGGTAAGTGCTGCTAATCACGTGACTGCTGTGATAGTCAATCACAGTGCTGCCACCACCCACCTGGTGTTAAACCCACTGAAAGGGCTATCTGCAGGTGGCAACAAGGGGTTAAAAATTACAGGGCAGGAAAAACTATTTTAAAAGGTAGAGTTCATTCCAAAATAAAAATCATAAAGAGGGTAACATATTAATCATGTTTTTATCCAAATCTATGGTTTTAAAAATGTTTGCAACTCTGTTTTCCTGGAATAACCCACACAAACTGTTATATCAGATAATAATTGTAGCTTATTCCGGAAGTAAATTTATGATTAAGCAAGATCAAGATTATATAACGCTGAATGTCCGCCCACATATATGGCAAGTCTGATAAACCAAGTTTTCCCATGTTTATAAAAATAATTATAAATGAATCAGTAATGCAGAATGGCAGAAAGTCCAAACATTCAAAATAGGAAATCATTTCAGATCAGGAAAATCATACACTGCTGTGCTTGAAATTGTCATTGTTTGGCCTGTGTTCCCTGCCACATGACGTGGTTCCATCCTCTATGTTTACCTTATGGTCAAATGTTGAAAAGCCTGGGAGAGGCTGTAGTGCTGAAATAGAGTGGAGATAGGAGGTATGAGCTGCCAGAGAGGTAGTGTATGTACTCTTCTTTTACAGAACAGCTTAATTTAGGATTTTTTACTACTCTGACAAGATCACTTTTAAGTATATCTATCTCCTGTAAAAATCGGGACACATCAGGAAGTCAAAAGAAATCTATGAAAATCCTCTGAGACAGTTGTCACGACAATAAATGTCCCCATTTATTCCCTTCTATTGTTTGTGCAGTGACATCTAGGGATGGACCGAACACCCCCCGGTTTGGTTCGAACAGACAAAAAATTTAAAAGTCTATGAGACCCGAACATAAAAAATCAAAAGTGCTAATTTTAAAGGCTTATATGCAAGTTATTGCCATAAAACGTGTATGGGGACCCGGGTCCTGCCCTAGGGGACATGTATCAATGCTAAAAAAAAAGTTTTTAAATTGAACGTTTCTTCAGGAGCAGTGATTTTAATAATACTTAAAGTGAAATAATAATAATGAAATATTCCTATAAATAATGTGCCTGGGGGGCCCCTTAGTCTGCCTGTAAAAGGGCTCACCTCTGTGATGTTTAGAACCGTGCCAGAGCAAAATGACATTTGTAAAGGGAAAATTGTCATTTATTATTGCGACTGTAATGTATTGCCGACTCCCGGCAATATACAAAAAAAATCACTGAAATAATTTGCATAGTCCAAACCAGGTCATTCGATCTGTTATGTATTTTAAGGGCAACCCCATGCCAAAATTAAAAAAAAATGATGTGGGGTCCCCCCTAAAATCCAAAGCAGACCCTTATCTGACCATGCAATCTGGCCGGCCAGGATAGGGGAGGGAAGGGTGAGTGCCCCCCTCCTGAACCATACCAGGCCATATGCCCTCAACATGGGGAGTAGGGGTGCTTTGGGGCAGGGGGGCTCTGCACCCCCCACCTCAAAGCACCTTGCTCCCATGTTGATGGGGACAAGAGCCTCTTCCCCACAACCCTGGGCTGTGGTTGTGGGGGTCTGCGGGTGGGGAGCTTATCGGAATCTGGAAGCCCCCTTTTAATAAGGGGACCCCCAGATCCCCCCATGGGAATTAGTATCGGCTACATCGTACCCCTACTAATTCACCAAAAAGCGTCAAAAAAGAAAAAAACACAGGAGACAATTAGGGACAAGTCCTTTATTAAAAAAGAAAAAAAAGAAGTGTCCCCCATTGTAATCCATCGTCAATCATGGCGCGAGACGGAAACGGGAAAAAAAAACCCCAACAGCTCCTCCTCCATGGGAGGGCTCCCGCCGACTGAGCTCACTTTCTTTCGACAATTTATTTATAGTGAAGGGGAGGCCACCCATTACTTCAATTGAGTGTCCCGCCCCTCTGAGGTCACATGACGTCAGAAGCGGACGAGGTCACCCGTACGTCATGGGGTGACCCCGCTCTTCACTATAAATAAACTGTCAAAACAAAGCGAGCGCAGACGGCGGCAGCCCTCCCATGGAGTGGAAGCTGTGTGCGCCGCCTGCGGACTATGCATTATGGGGCATTCGGCGGTGCCCAAGTCGTTCCGAACACCCCATAATGTTCTAAATTCAGGGATCGGTCGAACAACAGAACTTCGGCTCGAACTTATGCTCGGGCCAAATCGTTCGCCCATCCCTAGTGACATCTCCTCCAGTGAAAATGGTCACCAGAACAAAAAGAGTCGTAAAACTTTCCAGTAGGGACAGCAAATAAATAAATGAAATATCAACAACAACAAAAAAAGTTTTGATTTTATTTTGTGCAATGTTACATAGCTAATGCAAAATACAGTGGAAAAAGTAGCTTGGTACACAATTTGCAGGAGTTAGTTGTCATGTATAGCAATAGTACAATTGTATCAAAAATACAAAAGCATAGTTGGGTTATTCAACAATACAAGGAGAAAGGAGAACATGAACAAGAATATCACATCCAGGGTATGAGAGTGCACAATGAAATGAGTGTTAGCTTCAAACTGTTTAATGATGTAATACAGTGCCTTCAACTGTGATACTAGTAAGATTGTAATACTACAAGTACTAAGCATGTGACAAAAAAGTAACATAGAACATTAGGCAATGTATTACCAAGGCAGGAAAGCCATATTTAAAAAAAATTACTGACAATACTAACCTAATGTCAAATATTTCACATGCTGCTCGAGGCAAGATCAGGCTTCACACACCACACTACACAACCAAATATCAGGTGCTTGCTTGGCTCATCTCCACCTACACAATCACTAGTATGTGCAATAGGAATGCAGATAAAAAAAATCCTCTTTGAGAAAGCGCTGTGCCTAGTGTAAAATGTGTCAGAATAGAATTTGTTCTTACTGGCTATTTTAATAAAGGATGATTATTTTGCATCTTGTTTCAATGTGCGGCATTCCCGACTCCTGATACTAGTGAATACTGCACAAATACTTGCAGTGCAGGTATAACGTAGTGTCCAGCCACTCAGTTGCTCCCAAAAGATCTCCCACTTGCCATTTTTAATAGCAAACATGAGCTCATAAGTTTGTGTATTAACAGTGTTGAGAAATTGTGCTTTATCTGAAGGGAGTTTTCAGGCTGCAGCTATGGTTTTCCTAACAGCCAGTGGACAATGCATGAGGAATGTTATGGGTTGATGAGCCCAGTATATATGTTCAAAAGAAGTTGGATCTATCTTGATATAAGGCTGTGTAACTGAAAAAAGGCAACAATATACAGTAGCTTCAGAATGTGAAGATCTTACTGCAGGTCCAGCACTGGAAATAGTACCTTTGAAACCACAGTCTCTCTAGCACATGGTTGGGGGGGGGGGGATTGGGGAACATCCTCCATAAGATATAGTAGCTGCAGTTTAGCAGCTGGTGTGTAATAAAAAGTAAGGCACATAGGGGCCTACAAACTGCACCTTGCCATTGAGATATTGAAAATGTTTGCATTTAGTTGCATAGAATATTTTTTTTTCCATTTTCATAGGGTGATTAATCATACAGTGCAAAACGTAAATGCCTTTTCATTTTTGAGATGTCCAGTATTATATGAGTGAACTTCTTCATATTCCTGAGGTGCAAATATATATATTTAAAAAAAAAACTTTTTATGCAGATGATAATTTTGACCTAAGTCCTACAGTTTGTTAGTATGTGTCTGTATTATAGTTGTTCTATCTTGTAGCACTCTGAAGATACAGAGTTATGAAAAGAAAAGTCCTTACTGAAATGCTCCACAGAAATTATAGGTAGGGATGATGCTGTTAGCTTATGAGTTTGGAGGTGGCTGTCATGTAAAGATTTCCAGATATTAGTAGATTCTACTGCTAAGAAGGATATAGATATTGGCAATTTATATTATATACATTTCTTATCTCTAGTAAGGAACCATCAATATTTTAGTTGGCCAAGTACAACAGCATGATAGTATCCAGCAATGCTAGGAGATCCCTCCTCTGCCATATCTTTGGCCTGGTAGAGGGTAGCACCTTTTAAAACTGAAATTATGCCAGTACAGGAATCCAGAAAACCCTGCAATTAATTACACTGTTGAGAGGTCCTTTGTAGTAAGGTCTCCTAATTAAGCAGAAAAATGTAAGCTGGACATGAGTTTTATCCCTAGAGGGCTGAGTTTGGGGCCCAGTACAACCCAGAGAACACAGAGATCAGACCCTTAAAGTGTTGCATTGGGGCAATACTTACAGCGGCTCTTCAGTCATTTTTTCAACTTTCCATCTATTAATTCTTCTGCCCTTGTTGTTTTAACTTTGGATAGTAAACATTTTTTTCTGCCAGTAAATACTGTACCTTATACAGCCCACTTCCTCTTTCTTGTCTGGTCATTAGCCTAGGCTTATGGCATCATGAGTCATAAGAGAGCCATTGAGAGCTGTAGGGCTGCAAAGCTGGAGATGTGCCTCTGTGTGTCTGTGTTAATCCAGTAAACAGACAGCAGCTTCAGCTGCCCACAGTTAAAATGGATGCAGGCAGACTTAGTGGAGGGCCATTTCAGCAGCATATTTGGCAAGTACAGAATCACAGTATATATAAAAATAATATGCAAAGTGGTTGGAGGGAAGCTTCAGAATGGCAACAATGTTTTTATTATAAATTATGTGAGCAGACTGCAGTTCATCTTTAACATGTAGAATTTAGATGCACTATACTTTCTAGAGAGAGATTTGTCAAAATGAATTTACCAACTGTTTGACCTTCTGCAATGACACAATCAGATCAGTTAAAGATAATATAATTTCATCTGTGTAAAGACCAATTTTATGCTCTGTGTCTTTGATTTAAAATTCTAACGTTTTTGGATGTGACTGTATAGAGTTAGCTAATGGTTCCATGATGGGTGCGAATAAAAGGCATTCTCCTGTCTAATGCCATTAGTAATATCAAATGACATAGTCCTGATGAGCAAACCCTAACACTAGGGATAGAAATCAAGGTTTGGATGGCTTTACCAATGAGGCCCCTTGAACTGAGTTTCATAGGAAGTTCTAGCTAATACTTCCTATGAAACTCAGTTCTAATAGTTCCAGTGTACCCTATCAAATGCATTGTTTGCATCCAAAGAAGGAGAGGAGAAGGCACTTGATCACCCTCTGCCCACTACAACAGGTTTAACCACTTCAGCCCCGGAAGGATTTCCAGCTTTAGGACCAGAGCCCTTTTTGCGATTCGGCGCTGCGTCGCTTTAACTGACAATTGCGCGGTCGTGCGGCGTTGTACCCAAACGAAATTTGCGTCCTTTTTTTCCCACAAATAGAGCTTTCTTTTGGTGGTATTTGATCACCTCTGCATCATTTCTGATCGCCGCTATAAACAAAAGAAGAGCGACAATTTTGCAAAAAAACCCAAATTTCTTACTTTTTGCTAAAATACAAATCCAAAAAAAAAATATAAAAAAACATTTTTTTTCACCGTTTTTGGCCGATTTATATTCTTCCTCATATTTGCGATAAAAAAAAATCGCAATCGGCGTTTATTGATTGGTTTGCGCAAAAGTGGTCGCGTTTACGGATGATGAGAATTCATTTTTGGGGTTTTTAATTTTTTTTTATTTTTTACTAGTAATGGCGGCGATCTGCGATTTTTTGCGGTACTGCGATATTTCAGCGGACATGTCGGAACGTTTTGACACTTTTTTGGGACCATTGGCATTTATACAGCGATCAGTGCTATAAAAATGCACTGATTACTGTGTAAATGCCATTGGCAGTGAAGGGGTTAACCTGCAGGGGGCGCGCTAAGGGTTAACTATGTTCCCTGGGCGTGTTCTAACTGTATAGGGGCTTGCCTAGCTGGGGAAGGGAAGTGGTCACAGCCTTCACGTACAGGAAGGCTGTGATCACAGCCCTTCCCCCTCACACAGAGCGGAGGTCCGTGTTTACTTACACGGACCTCCGCTCCTTCGCTCCGGGGGGGGGCATCGCGGGTGGCCGGCGGCAATCACGCGCTCACAGTGGCTCTGTATCGCGGCCGCCGTCGTATGACGGCGATTCGCGTTACAGAGCCACTTTGTCGCCGTCATTTGCCGATCAGCCGTCGGCAAGTGGTTAAAATATGTCTCATACCATCTGAACCTGAAGTCCCTCCATGAACCCTACCTGATAAGGATTGACCTGTTGGATAAGAATGTCTGCCACATATGGGGCTATTCGTTTTGCATTAATTTTTTTCTCTGTACTGAGGGTGATTAGATAGTAGTGGGTGGGTAGAGTTTGCATTTAGCCAGACTTAGATATAATGACTATCAATGCCTTAAGAGAATCTTTTGAGAACACACCACTTTGAGCAGGGCGATTGTAAATGGTTTGGTGGTGAGGAAAAAGTAGCGTTGAATGATTTTTAATATTTGTTACAAAAAACATCCAGCCCAGGGCCTTATGCAGGGGCAATTTTCTTGATGGCTGCTTGTATTTCTAGTATATAAAACAGATTCCCTTTACTGTATATCTCTGTCTACTGTGTGTTGTCTTTAATTCAGGTCCTTTAAATTGTTAATGGAATTGGTAAGTCCATAATCACATGTCCACATATGTTTGCTTTGTGCTCTAAGTCTAATAAAAACATCTCTTATAAAGGCTTTATGAGCATATCAAAGAATGTTAACATCTTCAACAGATTGTGATTTGCATGTAAAGAATTTTCAAGTTGAGCTCTGATATGTTGCTCATGGACTGGACTACACAATACTGGTGTTTAATCTCCATGGCCTGGAGGGATGAATCACATGGCCTAGGTTGAGTGTTAAAAAGACTGGGGAATGGTCAGACTAGGTTATAATACTGATACGCACATTGTCCACATACTGAAGGGAGTATTTGTCTACGCGGAACATATCAAGGTAAGAGTATACATGTTAGGTTTGGGAGACAAGGGTTTCATCCTTTTCTCTTTAATGTAGGCTCCACCATGCATCACACAAGTCCTCTGTTCTATGAAGAATATAAAGGATGTGGCCTTGTCTCCTATTTGGGTTATCAGAGACTGTGAGAGAGGTAGCATGTTACCGCTTTAAAATCCCCACAGATAATAGGATGGCCCTAAGGCACTGCTTGTACACACTGTATCTGGTCTGTCAAAAAAGGTTTTGGTGCAGGTTAGGAGACTATAGATTACCAATAATGTAAAGGTGGTTGTTAATGAATGCCCCCCAAATTAAATACCTGCCACCCCATCACATTGTATAAAAAGTTATTGATAAGCTGAGTGAGCTCCTGAGAACTTGAGATCCCTGCAGCGATCATTGGTGACTGAGAACATTCTTGAGGGCTCAATCCTACACTGGAAGGAGCGGTGAGCACCAACATCCCCATGGGGAAAAGAAAATAAACCTCGCAAATTAGCCATTTCTTGCAGCCCAGCTGGGTCTCTTAGAGAACAAGATGGCGCTTGCCCCTCCCACTCCTCACACACAGACATGTAGCCAGAGTGTGCAGAGAGTAAGAGAGAAGGACAGGTACACTCACACAAACAGCTTCTTGAAAACGAAGCTTATCGGTCTGAAATCAACAGCCCTATAAAACAGGAGGAGAAAGCTTTCTGACTCAGGGGAATGAGAGTAGCATGGAATCTGACACCACTGCACCCAGTAACCCCTATGGAGAAAGACTGAATTCTTTCCCAACTACAGGAGCAGCCATTATTGACACTGACATGAAAGAGATGTTAATGTCTCTGAGAGGGGGACATGCAGGCTTGCATGAATAAAACCAGGAAAGAAATTGATGATCTGGGAGAGAGAGTAGATTACATTGAGAATAAAGTGATAGATTTTACAGAGGCTCATAATGAACTTGTAGATGATCATTTTGCTTTAGAAGAATAAATGAAGCAACTAAAACTTAAAGTGGCAGACCTCGAAGATAGATCTAGATGGAACAATGTCAAATTCCGCGGAATACCAGAAAACTTAAAAAAAAATGACAACCTTAAACAATTTCTACAAATGATAATAGATCTACTCCCTAACCTTAAAAACTAGTGATTGACAGAGTCCATAGGTAGCCAAAACCACCCCATATTCCGAAAAGACTTTCGAGGGATGTAATTGCCAACATTTTTTTCACATTAAAGACACACTAATGCAATTTGCCAGACAATACTCACCTCTCCCAGACCCATATGCTGGAATATTACTGTTCACAGACCTTTCCCAAGCCATCATCCAAACCCGGAAGGATTTGATCCCCATCACCAAAATATTTTGCAACTACAAAATGATATATAAATGGGGCTTTCCTACTATATTGATGGTAGATCACAACAGTAAATCCTTCTTAATTTATTCTCTGGAGGAAGGGCTAAAGTTTCTAAAAAACTAGGGATTGCTCCCCGTGGATGAAGAAAGATCAGCCTCAACAAACACCCACCAAGGGAAAATGACATCCCATGGAATCACAGTCATGGATGAAGAAGTGAACAACTTTCATTCCAATGAGAAAATTTACCTTCTCCACTCAGTTATAAAAACAAACAACAGAATTCCTCAGGAAATAATTTACAGGGAATCTATGTTCTCAGGTTCTCTTCCACCCCCCATTGAAGCTCTAACAGCGCAATTATGCATGCAAGGATTACTGAATAATCCTTTTCATTGTTCCTTTTTTTGTATGTGTAATATTTTTCTTTTTTTTCCTTTTCTTTTCCTTCATCAACACTAATCATCATCAGATCAATAGGATACTATATGGAAGTTACACCAAAACCAAAACCTACAAATACATGAAAAAAATCACTAACAATAATAATAATAGAGCAATACTCAAATCAAATAATCAACCTAATGGCTGATTTAAACATTTTATCACTAAACGTCAAGGGACTTAATAGCCCATACAAAAGAAAAACCCTATGAAATGATGTCCTTAAACTAGGAAGTGACATTTTCTGTATACAGGAGACACATTTCGCAAGAGACAAAACTCCCTGTCTTTCAACCCCAAAAATCAGACATAAATCAATTTCTCTATAAAATTAACCTCCCCACAGTGAACCAGGAGGCCCTAAACAAACTAACTAAATAAACCAATCACAGAAGAAGAAATCAATAAAGTTATACAGACACTACCTAGAAACAAAGCCCCGGGAGCAGACGGACTTTCCAGCGAGTATTATATAGCATTTAGATCACTACTTACGCCATACTTAGGTAAACTTTTTAATTATGCATAACATTCCCTAAGGAAATGCTGAAATCTATAATCAGAACAATTCCAAAGCATGGAAAAGACCCGACTTCACCCAATAATTATAGACCCATTCCTTACTTAACACGGGCCTTAAAATTTACTCCAAAGTCCAACCAAAAGATTGTTAGAGATTAGTGTTGAGCGAACCCGGACTGTAACGTTCGGGTCCGTACCGAACTTTTGGGTGTCCGTGGCACGGACCCGGACCCGGACATTTCAAAAATCGTTCGGGTTCGGTCCGGGGTTCTGCTATTTTACTCCACGTGTTGAGAAGCTGCAGGGCAGCCAATCAACAAGCGTTTCACTGGTTTGCCCTTAGAAGCCATCACAGCCATGCCTACTAATGGCATGGCTGTGATTGGCCAGTGCATCATGTGACCCAGCCTCTTTATAAGCTGGAGTCACAGTGCTGCAGTCACATGCTCCTTGGGTTAGTGTAGGGAAAGGAAGCTGAAAGCTTGAGGGACAGATTTGAGACATTTTAAGACCTGATCCTTCATCCTGAGATAGATTACTTTACTACTGCTGTCTGTGCTGTTGCTCTGAGGACAGATAGAAGAAATTAGAGATTTTACATACCGCTGCTTTGAGTTGCAGATCAAGCTCTGCATAAAACAACGATCGCTACGATCGT
>BLSH010555554.1:528510-546714 GCA_018402905.1 Glandirana rugosa | reverse complement strand
TGGGATGGTTTACGGAAGAGACGTAGATTAGGGTCTTCGTCTTTTCCGTGAACCAATAAAGGATACACTAATTAATCCAATTAGTAAGAGGATCACGACAGGCCCGGAACAGTAGGGAATTGTTTTGGATGAACTAGAATGAGATATTCTATACCACATTAGAGATTATCTCAACTCGCTTGGAGACCTTCAAGCCCAAGACGACCAGGCCGGCTTGAAGCCCTGTTTCAGGCCCAGGCCCAGGCCTGCCTTGGGCTTGCTAGCGTGCCTGTTGCTTGGGGTAACTTTAGTTACCCCTGGGCTTGAAAATCCGTGTTTTTACCGACATGAAGATGATTTTAGAACAGTTATATGGCTTCTACCGTTAATTAATACTTTTCAGACACAGTTTGAAGATGATCCACATTCACCTCCATTTTTACTTTTTTTATGTTTTTAAAAATATTTAAAGTTATTTCCCTGTCCCCATTTTTTTGTAGGGCACTTGCCCTACCCTTACCCCCATTTTACTTCCTTTTGCAGCCCTCTAGGGCTTTCCATGACTTTGTTACAGCCATTTTTGTGCCTAAAAGTTCGGGTCCCCATTGATTTCAATGGGGTTCGTTGTCCGTGCGATCGTTCGGGTTCCGTCCGGACCCGGACCCGGACTTTGTCCCGAAGTTCGGCCGGACCAGCAGAACCCGAACTTCCAGAGGTTCGCTCAACTCTATTAGAGATTACACCATATCTTATAGAGTAAGATCAAGTAGGTTTTGTTAAGGGATGACAAGGCCCGGACAGCACTAGGAGAATGATTAACCTAATTAATCACATAGGAAATAACCAAGTGCCTTTTCTGCTTCTGGGATTAGATGCAGAGAAGGCATTTGGTAGGGTACATTGATAGTATATTAAAGAAACCCTAAAAAAGTTTGGACTGAAAAATTTATCCTCAATGCCATAATGTCTCTTTATACAATGCCAACGGCTAGAGTATTTACCTCAGGAAGTATTTCTAAAAGATTTAATCTCTCTAATGCCACCAGGCAAGGGTGCCCCCTGTCCCCCATAATCTTCTCATTAATAATTGAACCTCTGGCAGCTCATATCAGGAATAACCCTAAAAGAAAAAGCATTAATATTGGCTCAGTAGAGCATAAAATTGGACTCTTCATGGATGACATCATTTTAACAATCTCATCTCCCGATAATTCCCTTATAGAGATAAATAAAACAATAGAGGCTTTTGGATCAGTGTCCTATTATAAAATAAATCCCAATAAGTGTTATATTCTACCAATGAACATCCCTCCTGATCAGATTACTCAGCTGAAACAAAAGTTCAACTATGAATGGGATAATATATCTATTAATTATTTAGGCTTTAAACTTGCTTACCCAGTATCAACATTATATGAAATCAACTTCCCTACCTTACTAGAAACTATAAAACAAGATTGTATAAGCTATCCTGGATAGAAAAAATAGCAGCAATCAAAATGCAAATCTTACCCAAAATTTTGTACTATTTCTGCTTGATCCCAATACCAATACCAGCAAAATTCTTCACGCAAGTCAATAAAAAATGGAGTGATCTGATTTAGAATGGGAAAAAACCAAGAGTAGCATTTACGATACTCACTACATTAAAAGAAAAGGGGGGACTGAACGTTCCATGTATTCGACTTTATTACTATGCAGCACTTTTAGACCAGATGAGATACTGGTTTAAATACGAGGAGAGCAAATTATGGTCTAACATAGAACGCACCATGGTGAGAGGTAATGACTTATATGCTTTAGCATTAGCGTACTATTTGCTTCCAAAAGTCGTAGTCCCAAACTACCTTATAATCAAAGCATCCTTGGTAGCAAGGAAATAAAATGACCCCTCTGACAGACCCATTTCAAATCCCCATACCACTGAGGACTCTAGATTACTGTAGAGCACAGATTAACTCCAACCGGTGGATAACAAAGGGCATAAACCTTTACATTAACCTACCTGAAGATCTAAAAATGCAACTGATTAAAAAAGTAAGATCGAAAATACACTACATAAATTTCAATCCTGAAACACCAATTGAAATAAACAGAGATGCATGGAACTTCATCACCTCCAGAGATAATAAAGAGAAAGGAATATCTCTGTTCTATAATCTCCTGGCTTCATTCCCATACAAAATGAAATCAGAGAACATGATTAAATGGGAGAAGGATATAGGCCAAACTTTTACCTGGGAAAAATGGTCCAAAGCCAAACCAATTAATAATAAGGCCTCTTCACCCATAGAACACTGGGAAACCGCCCAAAAGATATTACATCCATGGTACATCACCCCCTACAGATTGTCAAAAATGTTCCCGTACTCCTCTCCCGTATGCTGGAGGTGCAACACACATATAGGTAATTTACTACACACATTATGGGACTGCAAGATTCTAAAGAGTTTTTGGAGAACCATATCTTCCTTCATTGCCTCCCTCACAGGAAATCTAAGCCCCATCACTCCAGAAATGGCACTTCTAGGAATAAATTTAGGTATATATCCTCTAAACCAGTGATATGCAATTAGAGGAACCTCCAGCTGTTGCAAAACTACAAGTCCCATTATGCCTCTACCTCTGGGTGTCATGCTTGTTGCTGTCAGAGCCTTGCTATGCCTTATGGGACTTGTAGTTCTGCAACATCTGGAGGTCCGCTAACTGCATATCCCTGCTCTAAACTATAGGACTATTGTAGCAAATATTCTAACAGCTTCTAGAACAATAGCCAAACTCTGGAGAACTGATAAAGCTCCTAACCTGTCTGAAGTCCTTTTAAGACTAAACTCCTACACCCATTCTGAACTTATGCTAGCCCATAAAAAGGGATCCACTAATAAATTTATAAAAATTTGGAAAAGTTGGATATCTCACCCCAGGGCCTCAAAATTCTTAAAAGACAGTAATAATTATTAAGGTAATTTGAGTAAGAAAGTAACTTCTGATACCCCAGAATTTTGTAGTAACTTCTATAAGACGTTTTCATTTAATTTCCCCCTTTGTTCTTCTTTATTCAACAAATAGTCTAGGACCAGTTTACAGTTTGTTCCCATTGGGGTAAACAGGGATTATTTGTTCGCTATTCGGATCATTTATAAGTATGATGCTGTGTTGATGACTCTAATATTGAAAATGTACTCAGGTAATGTCCAATTTAATATAGATTGTAAGTATGCTTAAAACGTTTCTGATGCTAAGAAATACTCTATAATGCCTTTGTATTTTTGTATATTCATATTGGAAATGTAATAAATATTTAAAATGGAAAAAAAAGAAAAGCTACAGTGTTTCTTTCCAGCAAAGAGGCACAAAAAATTCACATTTTTTGAGATGGCTTTTCTTCACATTATGGAGCATTTGAAGGGCTGTTTAGGCCTTTCATATTTAGAGACTTTTTTTGTAGAGCCATCTAAAGCTGAGGAAGGACACATGGAGTAGCTCATACACACAAATGGGAGAAATACCTGTAATATAATCTGAGCAGTATAAAAGGTATCAGAGGCAATATCAGCATAACACATAAGCAATGGAGGTTGTATACAACAGGCACCATAAGTGAAAAAATTGATACAAACAGAGTTAAACCTATATGCAACAAATGGGCTAAAAGCCAACAGCCCATTCAGGCCTAATTTTGTGAGATACTGAAAAGATATTAATGAAAAGGTACTGGGAGACTTGGAAAATAGAGCAACACCCCTGAGGACCAAGTTACAGTAGCCAACCTAAAGGACTAAGGATATGTAGAAATGATGAACAGCAGCCCACAACACACAAAATTTACAAATTAGGAAGTAATTGCATTAAACCAGTCATCAGATACATGGCCAAGTTTTTTTTAAAGAAGGCTGAAGGGAGGAGTTGCAAAATAAACCCCATTTGTACAATGTCTTAGTGGTCTCATCCAGAACTGAAGTAAGTAGGTTTGTCCTTGATGCATAATTATTATTTAGTATGATGTCCTTACTGGTATGATATCATATGCTCATGAATGGTTGTGATGACCTGGACAATATGTCACCTTTTCTCTGCTTTAGCTGCTATGTCAGCATATAGGGAGATGTGAGAGAAAGGATCTAAGAGTTTTCCCAATTTGCCTGCAGCTGAAACAGCTCTGTCCTTGATGTGGAAAAAGTGGTTTCTGGCTGGTACATCTCTGAGCACAGAATCAGGGAGGAATTAAGGATCAATGATATTATGGGCTCTGTGTGAAAGTCTTGTGTCTTTTCAAGCTAGAGTAATGACCCTAAGATTTGTTGAAGGTATGGAATAAGCTCCTGTTGGATAATCGATCTAGGGATCCCTCAAATCACAGAATGATTTGCATTCGTTGAGAAAAATGCAAGGCGTTCTCTGAATGGCAACCATGAAACTCCTTGTGGTAACTATGCCACAGGGCAGCTGCTCAGCACAGGACCTAGATGAGAGTGAGGATACACTGATTCTCCCCTGCCACAGTGATCGCCAGATATGGAAAATGCTTATTTACATTGGTCCAAGCCAGCCCAAGCTGGTCCAAGCTGATGGAATTTAGCTTTAAGGTTATTTTAATGATATATTTGCTGTTAAAGTACTAAAGTAGTTCAAATATATGTCATATCATATCATGCATATCAAGGTCTTGTCATGTGGCAAAAACTGCAGACCGGGACATAAGAATAAGAAGTGTTATTAAGTTTTGTGAGTGGACTACCTTTACACAGCAACTCCAACAACAACATTGTGCCAAAGGAAGCATCTGTACCTTGTTGTCTTAGCTGGTGAAAATGTAGGAATATATTTATAAAGCAATGAATGCAAAACCCCAAAGAATCATCCACCATATTACTAAAGCACATTCCCTAGGATACCTCTGCACATATGTTCTATTAACCCAATGATCAGCAATTTTAACCAACATCTTTTCTTAAATGTGAATAAGTGTTTTCATTACTATTTTCCCCATTAACCTCCTGAATTCACATCTTCCATACATTTTCATTTCACATTAATTGTCCATTGACCACATATTCCCCAAAAAAGGCTATTACAGTATATTAAACATTTACTGCAAATACACTAGCTTTAACATTTACTAATGCTTGTTTCCAGGACCTGTGATGAGCAACTGCATATTTCTGAAGATTACAGAAACCCTAATAAACTTTTAAGGGGCCAACAACAATGACTGAGGATCCACAGAAACTGGCCACAGATCTTGGAAATAAGGATCAGGGTCACAAAATTGAGTACTCTTTATTCTGTTTACTATCTTTTTCCAGATCTCTCTATCCTTCATTTTTAGCTTAACATTATTATAATATTATTATTCACATTTTTTATAGCACCAACAGTTTAGGTAAAAGGTTACTGCAGATAGTACAGTTACAATACAATTCAATACAGGAGGAATTAGAGGGTCTTGCTTATTACAGCTTACAATCTAGACAAGAGGGTCAAGTGATACAAAAGGTAATAACTGTGAGGCATGAGCTGATGAAGAAAATGAAAGTACAGTTATTAGGTGGAAGCAGGATAGGCTTCTCTGAAGAGAAAAGTTTTCAGGGATCGCCTAAAAGTGGATAGAGTTGAAGATAGTCGGGCAAGTTGGGGTAGGGAATTCCAAAGGATCGGAGAAACTTGGGTGAAGTTCTGGAGGTGAGCATGGGAGGAGGTGACAAGGGAGCTAGAGAGCAGAAGGTCTTGGGAGGAATAAAGAGGATGATTTGGTTGGTATATTGAGACTAGGGTAGTGATGTCGCTGGGGCCGAGTTGTGGATGGCTTTGTAAGTTATTGTTAGTATTTTGGATTGAATTTGTTGTGTGAGTGACAGCCAATGAAGGGATTGGCAGAGACGCAGATGCTGAGTGGTTTGTAAGGTCGTTGAGTCTGGCAGCAGCATTCATGATGGGCTGAGTAAGGGATAACCTATTTAAAGGTAAGCCAATGAGGATGGAGTTGCAGTAGTCAAGGCGAGAGATAACCAGGAAGTGAATTAGGAGCTTTGTGGTTTCCTTGATTAGGAAGGGACATATTTTTGAGAGGTTGAGACAGCAAGCTTTGGAAAGTGATAGGACGTGGGACCGAAAGGAGAGTTTGGAGTCCAGGATAACACTTAGCACCCTGACATGTGGGGATGGGTTGATGATTGTGCAATTGCTCTTGACAGAGAAGTCAGGGGAAGGGGCATGTGGAGGAGGATATATTATGAGCTCGGTTTTGGATAGATTAAGTGTGAGGAAGTGGTGTGATATCTAGGCTGATATGTCTGTTAGTAAATTAGTGATGCTTTTGGAGACTGATGAAGTGAGTTGAGGGGTGGAGAGATAGATTTGGGTGTCGTCAACATAGAAACATAGAAATGATATTAAAAACCATGAGAGGCTATCAGCTGACCTAGGGAGTAGGGGTAGATTTAAAATAGGAGAGGTCCAAGAACAGAACCTTGGGGGACCCCAACAGAGAAAGGAAGAGGAGAGGAGGAAGTAGAATTGTAAGTGACACTGAAGGTGCAGTGGGATAGGTAGGATGAGAGTCAGCGAAGAGCACAGTCACGGAGACCAAAAAAGTAAAGTTTTTTTTTGAGGAGGGGCTAGTCAACAGTATCAAAGGCAACCGAAAGGTCCAGAAGTAGTACAGAACAGTGTCTATTGGTTTTTGCTGTTAGTAAGTTGTTTGTGAGTTTTACAAGAGCAGTTTCTGTGGAGTGTTGAAGGCGAAATCCAGACTGAAGGGGATTAAGAAGTTTATTCATGATGAGGTGGTCACTTGGTTGGTTGTAAACCAGGTGTTCAAGGAGTTTGGAGGAAAAGGGGAGCAAGGAGATGGGGTGTAGAGTGTTAAGATTGGTAGGGTCCAAGGAAGGCTTTTTAAGCATGGGGGTGACCAGTGCATGTTTGAGAGAGTTGGGGAAGATGCCAGAAGAGAGGGAGAGATTGGGTTAGAGAGTGTAGGATAGAGTTTGAGGGGGAATGTAGTATATAAGAGGGAAGTGGGTCCAGGGGACAGTTGGTTAGGTGGGTGTTAGAAATAATTTTAGCAACCTCGTCTATAGTAGCAGGGTTGAATAAGGGGAGTGTTGATTGTACCTGTTGACATAGGGGTGTTAAGTGGGCAGGATTTCTGTAGAGTGGAGATTTCATCACACATTGAATCAATCTTATTTTTTAAGGGATTGGCGATCTCCTGGGCAATGAGTGAGATAGTGGGTGGAGACTGTGGAGGATGAAGTAAAGTGTTAAAGGTAGAGGACAGTTGATGGGGAATGGATGAGATGGTGTTAATGAGAGTAATAAAATAGGTCTGCTTGGCAATGCGCAGGCAGGAATTGTATTTTCGGAGGGCAGATTTATATTGGTTGAAGCCTTTGTGAGACTTAGTCTTACACCACAGACGCTTAAGAGCCCTACGTTTTTTGAGACTACTAGTGTCATCTGTTTTCCAAGGTTGTAGGGGTCTGGGCCTGATTCTGTGTGTAGGGAGGGGGGAGAGCTCTTCCAGGAAGGAGGATAGGGATCTATTGTAGACAGAAGTGGCTGGACTGGGACATGCCAAGGGTTAGATTTTGTCATAGAAGGGGTCAGTAACAAAATAGAGAAGAGAAGGGTTGAAGTGGAGGAGGTTTCTACAGGTGATTGTTAGGCGATTGGAGGAAAAGGTGGTAGAACACAGGGAGAGAGCGAAATTAATAAGGTGGTGATCAGAGAAAGGGAAAGGATTGTTGGAGAGGTTGTATGGGGTGCATAGGTAGGAGACTACAAGGTTGAGGGTGTTGCCATTAGAGTGAGTAGAAGCATGTACCCATTGCTTCAGGTCAAATGAGGAGGTTAGACTTAAGCCCTATACACACTATACAATTTTCTGTAGACTTTCATCGTCAGATTTACCAAAACCATGTAGTGCAAGGGCCTACCTGATTGCATGCAAATTTAAACTCTTAAGGTTTGACCTCATATTATATGGTTTTGGTAAATCTGAAGACAAAAGTCTACAGAAAATTGTATAGTGTGTATGGGGCTTAAGGCGTTTAGAAGTAGCAGGAATGTTAGTATTAACAGGAATGTTGAAGTCGCCAAGAATGATTGTGGGAATTTCAGAAGAGAGAAAGTAGGGTAGCCAGACAGACAAGTCATCAAGGGAAGTTGATACCGGTCCAGGGGGCTGGTAGATCAAAGCAATCCTTAAGGAAATTGGAGAAAATAGACCTATACAGTGAGCTTCAAATGATGAGGACAGAGAGGGATGAGAGTGAAGAACCTGGAAGGTGCTCTGCAGGGATGGGAGGATTCCCACTCCACCTCCCTTGTGTTCACTAGTTCTAAAATGATGGCCTTATTTAAAGAAACCTTGTACTAACACAGTCATGTAAAATGTATTTTTACTTATTTTTGAGGGAGGGGCAGCATGCAACCCTCTTACTCTTTCTTTGTAACCCTCAGATAGTTTGTAAAATTTCAAATGAAGGAGGCTCTAAATGATATAGATTACCCTTGCTAATTTAGCATTTGAATGCCTTCAGATTGACCCTTTATGGACCCTTCCTCAGCAATAAATATTGTAAGTTACACTTTTTTGCAATATTGCTATTACCAAAGTGATTAAGTAGGTGCAGTCTTCAGTAGATGTAATGTGACCCCATGCTACTTTTTCTACACCCAATCTGGACCATTGTTTCTTTTCAGACTGGCATGCCCTCGCAAATATCAATATGGCAGCTGCCAATGGTGACCTCGTATTTAAATGTTATTTACCTGGCTGTTTATGGCTTTTAGCTTCAATACTTTCCGATATCCTAGCCTCAAAGAAGTATTAATGTCAGAAAATTAGGGGCTCTTTCACACTGGAGGCAGAGCTGTTTTACCACCCCCTGGCCTTCCACTGGAATTCTGGTTTGTACCCATGCCACTGCCACATTTTTTTGCTTCATGGCCATGGCAATTTTAACTTGGCTCCAGAGTTCTGTAGGTGGCAACATTTTCAAGGAAACAGCAGTTTCATCCAATACTGCCACTTCTCAGGTATTTTGACAGCTTCTGGCACTAACTATCAAAGTACAATAGCTGCACCAGGTCATCTTTAGTCACATATCATATTACAAAGTGACAAAGGGACAGGCCAACCTAGATCCACCACTTCAACAGAGATTTCAAGGCTAAACAACTGAACTCACAGACATAAAACTGAGGGGAACCTGGAGCAGCATTTTAGAACTTAGTTATTAGAATTTAGTAAGAGAATTTAGTTTATACAGTTCTTCTATTATTCTTTATTTATGCATTCCAACTGAAAAATCAGCATAGTTTTATACTAATCAAGTAAATCTATCTGAAAACAACATATTTAAAATCAATGCCAATATATACTGTATCGTTATGCTTTTTTTAAATAATCATTATTGTTTTTTTTAATCTCAGCTAGTAAACTGGTAGTATTTTTTGATTGAATATATATATATATATATACATATGTATGAATATATCTCTCTCTCTATATATATATATATATATATATATATATATATATACACATACACACAAAGCAATGTATGTACTTAACCAAATATGTTCAATGTGATTAGCAAAGAGACAGTTTTAGCATGTACTATTTCCTGAACTCTTAATTCATGTCCTTGTCAGCAATACCCCAGGGATCTTGTTTGTTAACTCCCCTTTTCAGCTACTAACCAAATAATGGCTTGCGGAAGCCCTGTGAGTGGGGAGTCACCAGAGTTCTGGGAATGGAGGCTAATAGCAAGATAATTTATTTATTCGTCCACTGGGATTTGCTGTGCTGAAATACATTGTCTGGATTTTATTCCAGCAGAATTCTACTCTGCATTGTAATTGCAAAAGTGTTTTTCAATTAAAGAAGTGCTTCAAAAAATTAAATATTATTATTCATCCCTTGTGTTTTCAACCATCAACAGATAATAAGTTTATTCCCAACAATGCACTGCATGTTACAGTTTCAATCTAAACACCATTCAGGCACGCAAAAAGCCATTTTGCATCTGTCTACCTTCCAAACACACAACAAGTTGAAAATGTAGAATGCAGTATAACACGCATAGGCCAATGGAGAAAAAAAGTATATTCAAATACATTTCCCAATATAGAACAGCTTTAAACTTCCTGTTTTATAGAACTGATATTAAAAGTACACTGAGTTTTTATAAAGCACCCTCCTGACATTTCCAGACTTATTAACCAGTTTTCACAGTGACTTCAATCAACCTCTTTAATCCTCCAAGGAAAGAGCATTTTTAATTCAACGATTGCCTGATAAGCTTGAAGCCAAAAAATGATTTACACGTAGATGAATTGTGCTTACAAGATGGAACTCTGAGCATTAGAAGCAGATCTGAATTTCCTATCTGTCATTTTATTTGCAACGTTCATTTTTTCTCTGCCATTACCCTTGCTGATTAGGATCTTTCAGCGCTATTGGGCCCCTGCTTCCACAGTTTTTAATCTGCCTTTAATCCCATAGATTTTAAATATTCCCGGCACCAAGAGACTGGAGGCAATTAACTGCCCTTCTGATGCTCTTCTTATCAGTTGCCTCCTTCTATCTCTCAGAAGCAGCCTCAAGACTCTTCTAGGCTGACAAATACTACCGTCATTTCCAGCAAAGCAGCTGCTGCTAATGCAGTCTTTCAGTCCAGCAGTGTGCAATTTGATTCAGAATTTCTAGTAACTCAAAAACCTCACAGATATGCTTACTGTTCTGATTTGATTTAACTGGACAGAAACTATGGTCCACTGCTCCAGTTGCAAATATAAATCTTTTTGCAGAGACAAAATTGAGAATGTGTATACATGGGCAATACACTTAGTGTAAAGGAGCATTTATTTAACAACTACTGTATGTATTGCCCTTTTTGTTTGACTGGATTTATGAATAGCCATTGCATTTTGTTTTTTGCTTTGTGCAGTTTAGTTCTATAAAATATAGTACAATACTCAAAAATTGAGCTGGCATATTTCAATAAATTTGCTAAACAGTTTAAAAGCTAAACTCTATAGTCAAAATCAGGTCTATGAGCCTAAGCTCTGACTCTCACAGCTTTGACCCTGAAGCTAAAGGCCTATTCATAGTAAATCTATGTTTTAGCCAGTTAAAAGCCCCACTCAGTGTTATGAGGTATAGTCCCATTTAATTAATGCTGCAAAGCCTACCAGAGCCTGACAGAGTAGTAGTGTCTCCAGGGGAGAAGTTTGTGAAGACATACATAAATGGGGGATTGGAAGTGCACAGTGTATGAGACACTGCTGGATAGCCTGATAACCAAGTGATTTAGTGTTGGAAATGCACATTGGCTTACACACTCTGGAGTTTGGGTGCATAGTCAATGTGAAGGTACTGTGCAGAGCAGAGAGAGAGAGAGATTAATGGCATGCCAAGTACCACCTGGTGGAAATTAATGTGCAACTATACTACTGTAAAATCGTATACCAAGAAGATAACTTCTGCACATGGAACATTTTTTTTATACTGGACTGCACTGGAAGGGGTTTATTTGTAAAATCTATATTACATTATGTTGATTTAGGGCGTTTTCTGATTACCTTGTGGATCAGGAAGGACTTTTCTCCTTGTTAAAGCGCATTGAATTATGCATTGGGAGAGATTTACCAAAACTGGTGCATACAGAATCTGGTGCAGCTATGCATAGTAACCAATAAGTTTCTGGGTTTTATTGTCAGAATCTGGTGCAGCTGTGCATAGTAACCAATTAGCTTCTAGGTTTAAGCATAGGTTCACACTGACAGCGGAAATTAAATCAAGCGAGTTCAGCTGGATTCGCACAATTTCATTTCAGTCCTGACTTAGGGGGCAATTTCTGAGACATCTGTGTGGGTTTCTGCACAGATGTCTATTGAAATCACACCCTGAAGTCGCCAAAAGTAGTACAGAAACTACTTTTGGGAATCGGTGTGGCACCGCAAATGCGGCGTTACACTGATTTGGATGGTGCCATTGCCAGCAATGTGAACCAGGGCTTATTGCCAAAGCTTAATTGAACAAGCTGAAGTAAGAAGCTGATTGGTTACTATGCGCAGCTGCACCAGATTCTGTACATTCTTGTTTTAGTAAATCTCCCCCACAGTAAGCATTTTTATCCTTCCTCTAGATCAGGGATATGCAATTAGTGAACCTCCAGCTGTTGCAAAACTACAAGCCCCATCATGCCTCTCCCTCTGGGTGTCATGCTTGTGGCTGCAGAGTCTTGCTATGCCTCATGGGACTTGTAATTCTGCAACAGCTGGAGATCCGCTAATGGAATATCCTTGCTCTAGATCAACTAGGGGTAAAGGGTCTGAGGATGTAAGTTGTTGTTTTTTTATATACTGTATATTTTGCTTGGTTAAACTAAACCTATGTCTTTCTTCAGTCAAATTATGGAACTGTAGATTTGTGATCCATATATTTTAAATTGTCACACTACTCAATTTTTCCTATTATTTTGCTGCTTGAAACCTACCTTGTGCTTTGCACTGGATCTGATTATTCTGGGCTTCAAATTGTATTAACCACTTGCCTACTGGGCACTTAAACCCCCTTCCTGCCCAGTCTAATTTTCAGTTGTCGCAGTTTGAATGACAATAGCGCAGTCATGCTACACTATACCCAAATTAAAATGTTATCATTTTTTCACACAAATAAGGATTCCTTTTGGATACAGGACACTTACACCCCCTTCGTTCCCAGACCAGTTTTCAGCTTTCAGCGCCCTCACATTTTGAATGACAAATACTCAGTCATCCTACACTGTACCCAAACAAAATTTTTATCATTTTTTTCTCACTAATAGAGCTTTCTTTTGGTGGTATATAATCACTGCTGTTTTTTTTTTTTTTGCAATATAAGCGAAAAAGGAGCAAAACTTTTGAAATTAAACCACTTTTTTTAGTTTGTATTGAAAAATTTAGCAAAAAAGGCATTTTTCTTCATAAATTTAGGCCTTAATTTATACTGCCACATATCTTTGGATAAAATAACCCAAATTAGTGTATATTATTTATTCTCTGTGAAAGTTATAGAGTCTACAAGCTATGCTGCAAATCATTGAAAATTGATCACACCTGATGTACTGACCACCTATCTCATTTATTGAGAAACTAACAAGCCAGGAAAGTACAAATACCCCCTAAATGACCCCTTTTTGGAAAGTAGACATTCCAAACTATTTAGTTAGAGGCATGGTGAGTTTTTTTGAAGTTGTAATTTTTTACCCACGTTTCTTTGCAAAATGAAGACTTTTTTTTTATAACAACAAGTTATTTCTCACACATAGCATATGCATACTTGCAATGGCACCTAAACAAACAATCTGCTACTCCTCCTGAGCATGGCAATACCACATGTGTGAGACTTTTACACAGCCTGGCCACATACAGAGGCCCAACATCCAAGTAGCCCCTCTAGGAATTCTAGGAGCATAAATTACACATCTAATTTGATGACGACCTATCACATTTTGAAGGCCCTGGAGCACCGGGACAATGTAATTGCCAACAAAATGACCCAATTTTGGAAAGCAAACACCCCAGCGTATAATCTATGAAGCATAATGAGTCTTTTCAGCATGTAATTTTTTTCCAGAAGTTTTTGGAATTTGTGGGGAAAAAATGAAAATGTATTTTTTTTACACAAAGTTGTCCATTGATAAGATATTTCCAACACATAGCATGTACATAGCAAAAATGACACCCCAAAATACATTCTACTACTCCTCCTGAGTATGGCGATACCACATGGGTGAGACTTTTACACAGCCTGGCCACATACACAGGCCCAACATTGAAGTAGCACCTTTAGGCGTTCTACGAGCATAAATTACACATCTCATTTCTCAACAACCTATTACAATTTTGAAGGCCCTGGAGCACCAGGACAATGGAATTGCCCACAAATGACCCAATTTTGGAAAGCAAACACCCCATCATATAATCTTTGAGGCACAATGAGTCTTTTGAACATTTCATTTTTTTCCAGAAGTTTTTTGAAAATGTGGGAAAACAATGAAAGCGCATTTTTTTTTACACAAAATTGTTCATTTATAGGATATATCCAACAATTAGCATGTATATAGCAAAAATGCCGCACAAAAGCACATTCTGCTACTCCTCCTGAGTATGGCGATACCACATGTGTAAGACTTTTACACAGCCTGGCCACATACACAGGCCCAACATTGAAGTAGCACCTTTATGCGTTCTACGAACATAAATTACCAATCTCATTTCTCAACCACCTATTACACTTTGAAGGCCCTGGAGCACCAGGACAATGAAATTGCCAACAAAATGACCCCATTTTGGAAAGCAAACACCCCAGCATATAATCTATGAGGCATAATGAGTCTTTTGAACATGTAATTTTTTTCCAGAAGCTTTTGGAAAATGTGGAAAAAAAATATTTTAAAACTCTTTTTTTTTTACGCTAAGTTGCCCATTCATAAGATATTTCAAACCCATAGCATGTATATAGCAAAATGACACCCCAAAACACTTTCTGCTACACCTCCTGAGTATGGCGATACCACATGTGTGAGACTTTTACACAGACTAGCCACATACAGAGGCCCAACATCCAAGTAGCACCAAATAGTGCAGGCTCACCGCTCAGAGGGTAACACAGCTCGTGTGGATCTGGTGTGCTGACTCACAAGGGCAGGTGCAGGCTGATGAAGCAATCAAGTGGTAACAGCAACAAGGTTGGAAGTAGCCGCACTCAAACGATCCAATTTCCAAAAACGATTTTATTGCATCAAAGGGCGATATAGACAACGAACGAAAGGTCCAACTGACGCGTTTCACACCCTACAGTAGGTGCTTACTCATAGCTTGACCAAAATATGTGAACAGTGCATATATATAACCAAACATATATAGCAATTAAACAATCAAGAGATTGAACAATTAGACAATTGACATCGGGAGGGATCACAGCAAAACCTGGATAATGTGTACGTGGCCAAAAATATCTTAGTATGTACAACGCAATATTATGCATAGAATAGTGATAAAAAGAAAGAAAACACCAAGTACACTAACTTAAGGTATAACCGTGATCACATGTGAACATAAATTTAACCCTCTATATGATAAACCAATTCAATGTCCTGACATAGTGAAACATAGTGACTGATGAAAGTGTTGTAAATATATGCCACTACACATGTGATAAATATAGCAATATCATAGGAGATACCCTAATCAATAAGTGAAATAACAGTGAAATGATGAATGTAAATCCACATAACACAGCATAAGTAAAATCAATCTGGAGATATACGTAATCTCACATGTGTAGATATAAAAACGATCCCCAAATCACATCGTGTATGAGTCCATGCACGGTGCGATTTAACGTAAAAAAGAAAAAAAACCCGAAACGCAGTGTCGGATCGTGCTGTGTCCAATCTACATCTCTAACGGTGAGACTGGGACTGGCCATGTGTCATGAAAGAGAACCTCCAAGAGTAAACTATCATTAACTTAAGACATAACTTTGTCTCAACCAAGCATGACCCCAATCCCATGGTATCGCTCCGCGCATGAGCCCATACACCGAACGACCCATGCCTGGGAGGTAGTAGCCAAGTAGCACCTTCAGGTGTTCTAGGGACATAAATTACACACATAAATTTCTGCCAACCTATCACATTGTTGAATATTTTTAACACATAGCATGTACTGTACATACCAATTACAAACCAAAATACATTCTGCTGAGCAAAGGGTAAAGAAAAGATTACCTGCAGTTTTAGCAGTGCGGTGGCCCACGGAGGAGATCATCAGTCCAGGCAGCAGGCAGGAACGTGGACAGAGACAGCAAAACAGACAGCAGGCAGCAATACTGTCCATAGTCAGTACAGGTAGAGATATTGGCAGCACAGCCAAAGCATTGGTCCAGGTAGCAGGCAGGGATGTGGTCAGCACCAGTGAAAGGATCGTCCATGCAGCAGGCAAGAATACTGTCCACAGTACAGGCAGCAGGCAGAGATATGGTCAGTACAAAGTATTGGTCACGGCAGCAGGCATGTGGTCCATTAAAAGTCCTGGGTCAGTATAGGCAGAGATATTGTCATTACAGTCAAAGTATTTGTCCAGGCAGCAGGCAGGACCATCAAGCTTAGGGCCTCATTCAGGAAAGAATGGAGACAGGGGTAGAGGCTTCTCCCACCCAAATCGCTTTGAACCCTCTGGGCACCAAATCCTGTTCTGGGAATTACAAAACGAAAAAAACAATAACTGGTTTTCTCAAATTAGAACACCATTCTGGAGCCCCTCACATATGTGAGACCCCTGTGTTTCAGGGTGAAAAATCAGTCCAAGGGGCAGGCAAAAACATGGTCAACATTCCTAGGTCAGTGCAGGTAAAAGGCAGAAATAGATAATACAGTCCAGGATCATTTCATGTGAAAGGCAGAAACATGCTGGATAAACAATGCAGATGGCAGGCAGAGGCTTAGTCGATAAACAGGCCAGGGTCAGTTCACATGGAAGGCAGTGGTATGGTTGGTTGAGGCAACAGGGAAAATATGGGCTAATAATTTACAAGAGTATGATAGCGTCTGAAGCATTCTCTGTTGCAAAGGCCAGGTTGGGAGGGACATTGGGGACAATGGAAACTGGTGTCTCTCCTAATTCCTCTTTTGCTGCACACCCGACATTTTTTTTGGAGTCTTCTTCCGTTTGCTGATGGTAGAATAGAGTCAGAAAAATGACGCTCATGCAGTCTGCTGACACAATTGGAGCAAAGGCTCACTGGGGTGGGGATCCTTGTTGATATATCAGGGCAGTGATGACATCTTCAATGAATTTTAGGAAGGTGTTGGATACTTGGTATTGGGTCGATTTTTGATGTGATGAATGTGTTGTACATAGCCAAATGAAAAAAGTAAATAGCGACTTTTTTTATACCATATACTGTCTTGTGGATAGGTAGGACTGCAACATCTGATCATTTAATCCACCCAAGGCTTTAGAACTGGACCGTGTCTTCTGGGAACTTCCACCGAGGTGCCATTGTGGATGGTGGACATGATGTACACATTTTTCTTAACCCTCCACTTCAAAGCCAACACTTCCTCGTTCCTCAGGCTTTCCGATTCCCCCCTTTGTAGCCTTGTGGTGACAAGAAGCTGTGAGAAGCCCTCCCTGTTTTTCCTTGCTGTACCACAGGCCAAAGTTTTATTTAGGTATAGGTGGCGTAAAACAGGCAAACTAGTATAGTAGTTGTCCATATAAATGTGATTCCCCTTTTAGAAGAGTGGGAATGCCAAATTCCAGACAATTTTCCCACTTATTCCCATGTATGGTGGACACTCAGGGGTCTGGAGCTGGGAATCGTTGCCTTTGTACACACAAAAGGCATGGACATATCTGGTGGAGCTTTCACAGAGCTTGTTGAGCTTCAATCCATATATAGTGCCCTCTTACTTGGGATATACTGCTTGATTCCCAGCCGGCCTGTGAAATTGACCAGGGATTCGTCCACAGAGATGTTATGGTCAGGGATGATCTGGTGGACACGGACAATTTCAAAAACCTGATGGCGGTGGCTGTCCCACAGTACGTGGTACCCAGCCGCCACTACTTTTCCACTTGAGCCATCCCTTCCCTGCACAAACAAGTCGGGGACAAGATCAGGTGTGCACTGCGCAACGCCATCAGTGGCAAGGTCCACATAACCACTGATACACGGAACAGTAAGCATGGGCAGGGACGCTATATCTCGCTTACTGCACACTGGGCAAATGTAGTGGCGGGTGGGCCTGAGCCGGCTAGCCATTTGGCGCATGTCCTTCCACCACGAGGTTTGCAGGGCATTTCTCTTTGCCTCCTGTTGCCTCCTCCTCCTACTGCGCTTCCTCCTCCTCGACCACCCACTCATCCACTCAGCGTAGCACCTTCACCACCAACATCAGCACATCCAGGGGGAAACGACAGCAGGCTGTTTTAAAACTGATATGTTTGGGGGATAAACCCCACACTGCACAGGAGCTGTGGATGGGCATTGAACAACAGACCAATGAGTGGTTGTTTCCACTGAGCCTCAAGCCCGGCCTGGTGGTGTGCGACAATGGCCGAAATCTCGTAGCGGCTCTGGGCCGAGCTGGTTTGACGCACATCCCTTGCCTGATACACCTGGAACGGTGACTACCGCAACGCGTCACGTGTGGACTAGAA
>BLSH010555554.1:500439-512760 GCA_018402905.1 Glandirana rugosa | reverse complement strand
GCCTCCAGGGTACGTGGTCGAGTTCCGGCGTCGGCGCCGGAAAGGATTTGTCGCTAGGCCCTGGCCTAGTGGAGGTGCCAGGTCGCTTCGGAGGAGAGGTCGGGAGAGAGGGTGGTGGTCCTCGGGCCGATTCTGATCCGTCTCCTGCTGGAGCGGCGTGTGTCTGAGTCACGTCGTCCTCTACCTCCACTCACCTTGCCCGCGGTAGTGATGACGCTTCGGGCGCGTCGATAATGTACGTCTGGGGAAACGACTGAAGTGGTGGTGTCCCTTCGGTCAGAGTCTGTGCCACGACTTCCTGTACGAGTACAGGGCCAGGTCTGTGATGTCCCGCTGGCATTGCTGCACTGTCATGTTAATGTCCTGTTGGATAGAGGTCCTCAGGGACATGAGCATGTCCTTCAGCACCGTGTCTGAGACTGGCTTCCCTGTGGTGGTGAAGTCAGCAAAGGGGTCTGCATGTAATAGCTGCGCGGGCTTCGCAGTAGTGATGGCGCCCGTTCCACTCACCTCCATCTCCTGCTGCACTGAGTCTGTGTGCGGCGAGGTCGTCCTCTGCCTAGTCTTAGCCGGGCTCCTGGTGGTGGGAGAGAGGGCTGGAGAGGAGGCTTCGCTGGACCGTGGAGGTGATCCGGTCCCGGATCGCTGTTTAGGAAAGGCCGCGGCTGCGGCCTTGAGCTGGTGCATGGGACCTCCGCCATTTTGCCTGGGCCTCGCGGCTGTGGAGAAGAAGCCTGAGAGTTTCCCCAGCTGCGGGATCGGGTCTTTTCGTCTCCTCCGCATTCCTCCTCCTGTCCCTGTTGCTGTGGGGTGCAATTTGTGGCTTCAGGCTAGCCATAGCTCTGCTATCTGTCGCTTCTATCCCGGCGGTCTGACGGAGCTCAGGGCTTATGCGGCCATCACCGAGCTCAGACGCCACGCCCCTCCTGATTTAACTGATTTTTATACTATGAATACTATTGCATCATATATGTCTCCAGGAATGCATGCTTCACTCAAAGTCCCAAACCCTTTCTCTCCTTTGTCGCACAATTTAGGGATTGAGGACACCCATGACGATACTATCATGGCCCTCATTTAAAGTCCCACATCCCCGGGTTGGCTATTTTCTTTGTTCCATATAAATTAGGGATGGAAGCATGTTATTCTGGGACAATCCAATACAGGCTGACACATTGATGTGGTGTCAGTTTGTTTCCTTTTCCTAGCCCCAATCATGAGTGGGTTTGGTCATTCAACAGGGCCCCTTTTAGATTTATTTTCATCATTGGTTGACATGCCCCCTCTTCTCGGGTGGGCGGAACACCATCCACAGTGGTCAGAGTAGTTGCTGTGACGTGTGCCTGGGGGTTGCCTCTTCCCCGGCAGCTGCAATGCGCTCCGTGGGTCCTCCCCTTCCCTCCCCCATAGGCCTGGGATTCGGGTGGACGCCCCACAGCGCAATGACGCCACGCCTCCCAGCGCTGTGCGTGTGACGTCACTGTCTCAGCCGACGCCGCACGCTAGCCCTGTGTGTTTGTCCATTCCCTGGCGTCCACATCAGGGAGAGTTGGCGCCAAACGCCAGGTGGTCCCCATCCTGGTGATGGCGCCCCTCTCCCATCAGCTGCCTGCGTGACGTTGGCGGCATCAGGTGGGTTTGAGGGGAGTATATATGCTCCCTCTCCAGACACGGGCGCTCCTGCTTGGTCTGTGGCCGGTGGTTAGCACTGTACCACCATGGGAACACATCTACCAAACCTTATCACTGGTTTTCCAGGTAATACTTTGCCGCCACCCCTCTTTCCCTTTCCCTTCCTTGGTGCACACCTCACATTGGTTCCTTCATCCAATTCTGCTTTTATTTCCCGTGACAACTTTCACACACATCATCACTACTGTCTTTGTCATCTATTCAACTCAATTTGTTTTTGTTTTTTTTGCTTTTTTACACATTCAGTAATATCTACTTCCTGCTTTTTTACCACACACATCCCACATGAGCTTTATTTATGATATTTACCTATTTCCTTCACTATCCCTCAAACATATATCACCACATATACTTTATACTTCTGTATATACACTTGTTCACAGATCCAAAATATGACCAAGGTGACCTTTTCAGGCATAGTCTGGTGGTCACTGCCCTTCCAGCCACATCTCATTTCATGGGTGCTGCTTCCATTGCCCATCTATGCCGCCTCAGCTCCCGGGTGAGATGACACCCCCGGCCATTCTTCGGCGACTGCCACCACTGTGCATGGTTACTGTGTACATGTGAGTATGGGTGGACATTTTGTCACCTGGCTACCCCTTTATGTTTCTTATTAGTCTTACTCACTGACCATTTATATACCAATAGATATTCCCTACGCACTGCTCCTAATGAGTGGTAATGACCACGAAACGCGTCAAGCCTGTGACACCATCTTCATGCATACAATATACAAGAAATTGATATTTGGACCTTCAGGTCTTTACTGTACAAATTCTACTTGAATATATGTATTTTTATGATAACATACTTCATGAAATTTTTACCTCTCATCCTAATATCTGTGCTCTGCCATACAGTGTATATATGAATTTATTTAGTATTTATGGATTTATGATTATTGTGACCTAACAGACTTTTCTACTCTGAATGATGATTATTGCGATTTAACTGGTTTTTATACTATGAATACTAATAAAACCATTGGCACATATAATTGCATCATATATGTCTCCAGGAATGCATGCTTCACTCAAAGTCACAAACCCTTTCTCTCCTTTAAAGTACTGATGTATATCCACGGTGGGCGGTCCATAGTTAAAGAAGACGCAAAACTTAACTGCAAGTCTACGGATTCTGTTGGAAAAGAAATGCTAGCTGCTTCTGCAGGAATTCATGTTTCTGGCTGCTTTTATGCCTATCAGCTTCTGTTCTGCATGAAGTCCGATTTGTGAGTATTTCATCTATGGAGCTCAAGCAGAGCTCTGTTGTTACCACCACATCTGCTGTGACTAAGCCTGTCAGAAATTCCTATGTATTTACAGTGTCTCTAGGAAACTGTATAAGGAAATGAAATACAGTAATGTGACAATAACTTGTCACAAGTTATTCATGCTATCTGATACATATCCTTGACTCTGTCCACTTCATCTCCTCTACTGTATGCTCACTTGGCCTAAGGAGGACATACCAGAATCATTATGATTGGTGAATGACCTGTCAGCCATTATACAGAATTGATTCTGTTGCTGTTTACTGTTGTTGCCATGGGAAATTAGTCATGTAAGTTTGAACTTTTTATTTTTTCAATACTTTTTTATTAGAGAATTTTGAAAACAAAGAGCCTGCAACTGCAGGTAGCATAGAAAAAGAAATAAAAAAGGGGTTAGCCTCGCAGAGTGCAATACATAACAATACATAAACAGTTGGGGTGGAATAGATCTACAAAGAGATATGCAAGAAAACAAAGTAATGTATAATACTTGGGTCAAGAGTAAAGGTCCACATCAGGGTTGATACCAGAATAACAGAGTACCCAATAGTTCCATTTGCATTCAAGGGCCTTTAGGGAGATAGGTTGACAGGCTGAATTGAAATGAGTTTTTCAAAGGAATTATTATGCAGGATTTAAAGTATCTAACAGTTTGTACAGCACTTTAGAACTAGATTGAGTTGATTACAGAAATCATTTCTAACAGATTGGGCGCCCGCTCCTTATTCCAGTGTCTGGTGATCGTAAGACGAGCAGCCACTAGAATTCTAGTAACTACCTTGCAGTAAGTGCCAGGGAAGCCATCTATCCCTAAATTTAGAATTGTCAGATCAGGTTTAGGATTGTGAGGATCCCTATGACAGTGGAGAGGAGCCGGAACACACTCAGTCAGAAGCTAAGAAAATTCTGCATGACCATAATATGTGAAGGAGGTTGCCAATGTGGCCACATCCTCGCCAGCATAGAGGAGACCCATTTGAGGAAAATTGAGCTATACGATACGGAGTAAGGTACCATCTGGTAACTATTTTCTAAGTAAGTTCTTAGTGATTAACACAATAGGAGATGCTAAGTGAGTAACAGGATTCTTTGAGCCATTGCTGGGTTGTATAGGTATTTTGGAGGTCTACTTCCCACACCAAAATGGCTGGAGTTTTAGAGGATACTAGCTTGTTCTGTAATAAATTATAGAAAAACCTTTGGGTGGAGTGGGTAACTATGATGACAATTGCCAGATTTTAGAGCAAATCTTGATAGCTGGAGGGGGCTGTTTTAAAACAAAGTGTTGAATGCTAAATAATTGAAAAAAAAAAAACATTAGGGGGAATTTATATGATTTCTGCAGGTCCTCTAAGCTTTTGAGTTTTCTGCTAGAAAATAGGTCATTAAAGTGTTTGTTAAGCCACTTGTATAAAAAGTTCCCATCAGCACTATATTATAACAAGAAGTTGGCCTGTGTCTATGTTATAACATATATATACTTCTCTGTATAGATAACACACATTCTTACTAGGATCAGTTGTCATTTTTGTGCTTTTCTCTCTCAGCTCAGAGTTCCTGAGGGAGGGGCTGAGCACTGCTGTTGATGTCAGTTGGAGAGAGAGAGAGCCCGTGCTGTGATATCTGTATAGATAAGAATATTTCTGATATAACACTGGCACAGGGAAGAGAGGAGAAGCTATGAGAGGAAGAGGGAGGGGGGAGATGAAGTCAGGCACACAGGAGATAGAAGAGCTGGGAGTGACATAGCCTGCATAGACCATGGGGCTCTCAAGATAAGCTATATACAGGGGGAGTCAGTCAACAGGGGGGAAGTCATGACCTGGCATTATCAAACAGATATTTTAGGAGATACAGACGGGTCATTTAAAAAGCGAAAGCACCATGCTGCTAATTGCACATTAAACGGTTTAACATGACACAGACCATATTGAGACCACGAGATAGACGTCAAGTGTGGGAGAAATACCTTAATAATGTCAATCGGTAACAGGACATTAGTAAGTAATGATTTAGACACAATATTATTATTAGTGATGTTTCTCCAATGTTGTAGTGATGCTATAACAGTAGTAGGGAGAGTATCTAAGGGTACATGAGACCAGGTATCCGTAAATAAAAGAGAGTTTAAGGTAGAAACTGGTGACATATAAGTGTCCAAGTCTATCCATAGATTGTCAGGTGTGGGAGCGAACCAATGTTTCAGCTGGTCTAGCAGGACAGCTGTGTAATAGTCTCTAATATTGACCAATCTTATATTTCCTACTGACTAATGTTTCATGAATTAAGAATACAAGCATCTAGCCCCTTTCTGCTGCCAGAGGTATCATTTAAAGAGTGACATCAAAATTGCTAAATAGGAAGGATTAAGAGGAATAGGAAGGGTACCGAAGTAGTATAAAATGTGTGGAAGCATAATTATTTTGAAAGCTGCCAGTCTATCCAACCAGGACAGTTCAAATCTAGAAATATGCTGTAGTCCTGTGGTTATGTTTGTAAGGGGTTTTAAATTGGGTTCTGCTAGATTAGCAATAGAGGGGATTAAAGTGATGCCTAGATATGGTAGCCCAGAGGTCAACCTGGAAAAGTTTATTCCAAGGGAGACCGATCCTTGCTGGAAATACCCAGAATGAGCAATTTGGAAAAGTTTTTGTAATAGGAGATGTAGCTAAAGCGATTAAGGACTTGATGAACCTGCTGTAAGGATTATTTTGGGTTTGTTAAGAGAAGAAATACATCATCAGCAAATAGATTGATGACATGTGATCTCCTATTAACTGTAAAGCCTGTAACACGAGGATGAGAGTGGATAGTCTTTGCTAAGGGTTCTAGCATGAGATTAAAGATAAGCGGGGACAGCGGGTATCCCTGCCTTGTGCTGTTGGAGATGCAAAAGGGATTGGACAAAAGATTGGATGTATATACTTAGGTGGTGGGGGAAAAGTACAATGCCAGTATGGCTGAGAGCATTGGTCCCTGGAAGTCGAACCTTTTTAGAACATATACCCTCAATGCACTGTATCAAATGCCTTCTCTGCATCTATAGAAATGAGCAGAGAAGGCATTTAAGAGCTATCAGCATGGTCTATGATATTGATAATGTGTCTTGTGCGTCAGAGGCTTGACTGCCTTTAGTGAAACCCATCGGGTCTGGTTTAAAGATGGAGGGCATAATGTTCATAAGATGGTGTGATAATAATTTGGCATAAAGTTTGCTTTCCAAATTCAATAAGGATATCTGCCTAAAGTTAGAAGGTGTAGAGGGGTCTTTTGCAGGCTTTGAAAACATGACAATATGCACTTTTAACATCTCTTGTGGGAAAGTAGCCTGTGCAGGATTGAGCTGCACTAAATACCTTAACAAGATAAAGAGTTAGGTGCAGGCTGAACTCTTTATAGTATTCATTTGTAAACCCCTCTGGGAAAGGCTATTTCCCTGTTGGTAGAGTTTTGATAATTTGGGAGATTTCAGAGGGTGAGAAAGGAGTGTTCAAAAGTTGTAGGCTGGAGTCTGAAAGGGTAGGCAGCTTCAAGTTATGAACTCCAATATCTCATTGTCTGAAGGTTGTGGGGTAGACAGATGACTTTATGGCCTCATGCACACAGGACGTTTTTTGACTGTTTTTCAGCAGCTGATTTCAGCTGCAGACGTTTTTTTCTACAGTCAATAAACCCTCCATCATGTTATCCTATGTGTTCATGCACACATAGGCTGTCATCAACTGTTTTTAGCAGTGACGTTTTTGAGCTGTAAAAAAACCCCAAAACCAGAGGGTTCTTTTGGACGTTTTTCAGCTGTAAAAACGTTCATACACTCAAAAACGCCCAAAAACATGCAGAAACGTCTATCCCCAATGTTTTTGGACATTTTAGAAAATTGGAAAAAACGCTGGCCCTTTAAAAACGCTAAAAACCATGAAAAAACGGTGGTAATATAATGCTGGTGAAAGCTGAAACCATCCCTGATAAGCTACTGACATTTTTTGGCTGTTTTTTTTAAGTCCTGTGTGCATAAAGCCTTAAGGTTATAGAGGGAACTATAATAGTCCGCAAACGCATAGGCAACGTGTTGGGGATTGAGAAGTTTCAGAGAGGTAACCGAATGATGAAGAAATGGGATTTTAGTTTTAGCCTGTTGGGCTTTAAGTCTATTGCCTAAGAACTTTGTTATTATGAGAATAATATTGGAGCTTCAAATGATGGAGGCATTTATCATGTTGGAGATATATGAGCTCCCTAAGTTCTATCTTCAATTTAGTGAGGGAAGGACTTGATTTATTTTGAACCTCTAAAGTGTGTATATCATTCAGAAGTTTGTTATATTTGGAGTTGATTGTGTGCTTGATATGTGCGCAAATTTTTAGGATCAAAGAGTAAAAGCATTAACATTTTCTGTATCATTGGAGGATAAATAATTGTCAATGGATTTAGATAGTAATTGCTTATCCTCGAGGTCTAGAATGACTCTATTATTACATTGCCATAATAGTATAGGCGAGCAAGTGTCCTTCTCCACTATGGTGATTATAATAGCAGCATGATATCAGACAGAGTCTAGGAGGAAACACACTGTAACAGCCATTTGTCAACAACATATAAATCTATGCTGGAATAGGATTGGTGTCTCAGAGAGAAAAAGGTATAGTCTTTTTCGTGAGCGTGTAGACACCGCCACGTGACATATATGTCTGCATTGTGAAAAAGAGAATGTAAGTTAGGTACTCTGCTTTTAGCTGTGGAGGACATGTCCATAAGAAGGTTCAATGTGAGGTTGAAATCCCCATATAAAAGGGGGGTTTTCGCACTTGTCTGCAGAGAGTTTAATGATTACGTCAGGGTAGCTGATTTGTGTTGGGGGCATATAGACTAGCTGGAGTGTAAGGTTTCTTGTTGATGTTGCATCTGATGGTGATAAAGTGACCATTCAAATCAATAGTTGAAGAATGTAGTGTAAATGTGACTGTATTTCTAATGAGCAGCATCACCCCTCTTTTTAGATTTGAAGGTAGATGAAAAAATATGTGAGAGAAGTTCCCTGTGGTGGTAACTGGGGGTGGCCTGAAAATGGGTCTCCTGAACCGCGAGGATGTCAGTTTGGTGTAATACGGCTTCCTTCCATAGGGAGAAGTGTTTCACCGGGTGGTTTAGACCACAGGCATTGATAGAAAGTATTTTAATTGTCATTACAACAGGTTAGACAGAAGATGAAAAATAAACTCATTGATACCCTTGGAAATTGCTAAGTCGTGGAATTGGAAGAAGAGGTGGAGGTGATGATCCATCCCAGGATGAATGGCCGTGTTTAGAACAGCATGCGTGATGACCTTGAAAACAGGCACTAGAGAAGCGATGCTAGACATTAAGAACAGGAACCAAAACAGTTAAACATGGTAGAAAACTGATGAAGGATTGAGGGTAGGTCAGAGTAGGTGAACATAAGGACTTAGGATAAAAAAGGTTCAAGCAGAACTGTGGGCAGTTAAGCTGCAACTTTTTTGGGGGTAGAAACAAATGACATATTGAGCTCCTGTGGCCGTAATCATATAAGGAAATAGTGGCTCGGACTGTTACACCCTAGCACCTTCCATTGAGTGCTGCTTGTGAGTAAGCACCTGCCGATCTTCTGCTAGCAGAAATGGAGGTGTTCTAATGGACGAGGCAGAATATTGGACTGGGATGATGTCCCACGAACTGGTTGCTTACCTCCATCAGCAGCTCATTATCCTTTAAATGGGCCGAGTCTCAGTGTGGCCTAGCTTGGCCAGGCTCCTTATTGAGGGGATAGAAGCACCTGAACCCCCATTCTCATCTTCTCCAGTCGAAGTAGCTGTGGAAGCCGTGTCTGTCGCATGTATGGCATTAACTAGAGGTCCGGCAGCAGACAGCGATATGTGTCTCCCGCTGCCATCTTGGCATGGTCCTTTCAGCAGGACCAGGAAGAAACCCAACAGTTTCACTGGGTTAGGAGCATCTCACCGGCATCTGGGCATGGCTGAGTGTGCAGGGAGGTTTAAGGTACCAGCCGATGGTCGGCAGATATTCGTACTGGCACTAGGATGAGGATGACTCCCAACATGAGCAGCAGCTGCTGTCCCAAACGGCCATTACAGTTGGCGGTCGTCACGCCCCTTCCCAAGTTTGAACTTTGATCATTTGGCTCACAAGTGCTCTCGCAAGAGTGAACACGCCAACTAGTAATCTTAGGGTCCCACTGCCAGCAGTCTAAGGACCCCAACCTTTTATAGTTAATTAGGGTGTTTTTATCATTACTATTTCTATTACTGATCGGCACCTTGTCATTTGGGAATAACTGCAATATTTCCTTTATTGTGGTATACAAAAAATGTTGTTTGCTGATGCTTTACTTTATGATCTTTGCAGGGCTTTCCAGCTCCAAAAAAATCAATTTAAATCTAAGATGTATTGATAAGATTGAATTCTACCAAAGCAGATCATAACTGAGGGAAACAGAAGGACTCATCCAATCAGAAGCAACTCCGAGAGGACTCTGCGCATATTTTTTTCTGGAGAGTGAGCAAATCTGCCTGGTTTTGTTTTGGGAATGGTTTTGCTCATCTTGCAGTTAACCCCAATGAAGTTTACCATAGATGAATCTTGTTATTCGATTCTGGCCATGTGTAGGGCTTATTAGCTAACAACCAAGCTGTTGTCAACCAAAATGCATGGGAAGCCCATCACTGCCATGGGGACAATACCAACTAAAAAAAAACAGTAAATCTCCCAGCACAGAATTGTCATTTCTCTCTAACAGTTTTAACACACACTAAGAAATATGCCCATGAGCCAATTTTTTTAAAGGAATAGTGTTGTCCTTCTCAATATTGCCTTTTATGACTCAGCTAACTGGAGCAAATGTTATACACCAAATTATAAGTTGCTGTGTTAAAGCATGTAGGCAATTTTCTATTTTCATCCTAAATTTGGAGAACAAACTTAACCACTTGCTGACCACTCACAGTAAAAATATTGCAAGCGGGCGATAGATACAGGTACAATCACATTCATAAATACATAGGCATCCAGGCCCCCCACTGACCTGTGCTGTCATTGGCTACAGCACAAATTTGTCAGCAGGTTTCAGCTAATGGTTTTGACAGTGAACCTGCTGATCCTTTTCATTTCAGGAAGAAAAGAAAGCAAAACCACTGGGAGTACAGCACATTTACTCTTGCACACACTTGTTAGGCACTTTTTGTTGGAGAAGTGCAACAGCAAAGTTGCTTGTATAAACTGAACTGTATACATATGCATTGTACCTGTCTATACCAGCAGGTGGCACTGCAGTGTTATAGTGTTATGTGAATGGAAAGTCTGTTGTAATGCAATACGAAGAAATGTTACCTGTCCTCTGTTCTGTGTACTCGTTTGTATCTAGTTCCTGTTTGTTCCTGTTCATGTTCTGAAATTCCTTCATGAAAGTAAAGCGTATTCTCTGCAACCAAGAAGCTTCCAGCAAATATATCAATACTCTGCACAACACTTTTAGCCCTTTGATTGCCCTCCCGTTAACCCAGTTAAACTGGCTTCACACTCAGCCAGTGCCATTAGTACAGTGTCTGTGTAGAGAATTATCACTGTATTAACCACTTCCATACCGAGCCTGTTTTTTGGGTTCGGTGTTTACGAGTTAAAAACAGTTTTTTTTTTGCTATAAAATTACTTAGAACCCCCAAACATTATATATTTTTTTCTAACACCCTAGAGAATAACATGGCGGTCATTGGAAAACTTTATGTCACACCGTATTTTCGCAGCGGTCTTCCAAGCGTGCATTTTTTGAATAAATTCAGTTTTTTTTTGTTAAAAAATAAGAAAACAGTAAAGTTAAGTCAATTTTTTTTCCATATTGTGAAAGATAATGTTACGCAGAGTAAAATGACACCCAACATGTCATGCTTCAAAATTGCGTCTGCTCACGGAATGGCGACAAACTTTGCAACTTAAAAATCTCCATTGGCAACGTTTAAAAAAATCTACAGGTTAGCAGTTTTGAGATACAGAGGAGATCTATTACTTATGTATGCGGTCGCTTCTGCGTGCAAGCTCGGTGGGATGGAGCGCTTTCAATTTTTTTTTTTTAATTATTTATTTTGCTTTACTTTTTATTTTTACACTGTTCATTTAAAAAAAAAAAAAAAAAAGATCCATTTTATTCATATTACAAGAAATGTAAACATTCCTTGTAATAGAAAAAAGCAGGCCAGGACCGCTTAAATATGAGATCTGTGGTCAAAAAGACCCCAGAGCTCATATGTACACAAAAATGCAATAAAAAAAAGATTAAATGTCATTTGAAAAAAAAAGAATAATTTTTCTCCTTTAACCACTTCCCGACCGCCGTATGCAGAATGACGGCCGGGAAGTGGCTGAGTTATCCTGACTGGACGTCATATGACGTCCTCAGGATAACAAGCCGCAGCGCGCCCGGGGGGCGCGCATCGCGGCGATCGGTGGTGTGGGGGGTCAGTCTGACCCCCCGCAATGCCGATCTCGGTAAAGTGCTTCGATCCGAAGCACTTTACCATGTGACCAGCCGTGACCAATCACGGCTGGTCACAGTGTAATACAGGAAAGCCGTTTATCGGCTTTCCTGTAGTCAGGTCTGCAGACCTGATGAGGGGAGAGCCTATCGGCTGCATCCCTGACAGGGAGGGTTTGTGCTGATGATTTATCAGCACAGCCCTCCCTCGGATCGCCACCCTAGACCACCAGGGAGCCTGCCCAGGGACCACCAGGCATGTGCCCACCCAGGACCACCAGGGAGCCGACCAGGGACCACCAGGGAGCCGATCTGGACCACCAGGGAGACCCCCCTAGATCACCAGGTAAGTGACAAAATGCTCAGGTCCACCTTCACTCAGTGCCACCTTCAGATGCCACCCTAGACCACCAGGGAATGAGCCCCTATTAATGTATATGCCCTCCAGTGCCCCTATCAGTGCCCACCAGTGCCCCTATCAATGCATACCAGTGCCACACATCAGTGCCCACCATTGCCACCTACCAGTGCCCACCTATCAGTGCCCATCAGTGCCACCTATCAGTGCCCAGTGCCGCCTATGAGTGCCAATCAGTGCTGTCTATTAGTGCCCATCAGTGCCGCTTAGCAGTGTCCGTCAGTGCTGCATATCAGTGCCCATCAGTGCTGTATATCAGTGCCACCTCTCAGTACCCGTCAGTGCTGCTTATCAGTGCCGCCTAACAGTGCTCATCATCGCTGCATATTAGTGCCTCATCATCAGTGCCACCTCATCAGTGCCGCCTCATCAGTGCCAATCAGTACTGCCACATCAGTGCCCGTCAGTGTAGCCTCATCAGTGCCCACCAGTGAT
>BLSH010555554.1:473399-495439 GCA_018402905.1 Glandirana rugosa | reverse complement strand
GGTTTTTCATGGGTTTGAGTAGTCTCGACGGGTGTTCCTCCTCAAACGTAGAGACTCTATCTCGTCCCACAGTAGACGTATTTCGTTCTAGAAGAGGAGGTCTCTCAACTAGACGGTTGGGAACTGTCGACCTTCAAGACGTGTTCTTACCGATTCCCGAGTTCACGGTCTCGTTTATCCGACTACCACTTCATGACCCTCATGACCCAGTACGTGTTATCCCTAAAGTTGTTAAGAAGGTGCTTGTGGCACCCCACGAATAGGGGGTCCGGGAGTCGTTACGGGTACTAAGTATCTCACCGACCCTCTTCTTAGTCACAATTTTTCCGTGCGATCGTTCGGGTTCCGTCCGGACCCGGACCCGGACTTTGTCCCGAAGTTCGGACGGACCAGCAGAACCCGAACTTCCAGGTGTTCGCTCAACTCTATTAAGCACGTGATCAGAGCCAAAGGCACAGAGTACTGTGCCTGAAGCCCATCCAGTTGTGAGACAATAGCGGATGAATATTCACTTTTTTAACACTGATTCTTCTCCCAGCCACTCTATGAATCATGGGCATTGCTGAGGGCCTGGGGGATAAGCACCCCACGGTGTTCGTGGAAGAATTGTTGAAATCCCTATTGTGCATGACCCAGTACTCCCAGTACTTCACCATCAGCCTATTTGCTCTGGCACTTGAGCCCTTAGCCATTCTTGTGCAGAACTTCCAGCTGTCAAGGGTTGGCAGATCAACTCTCTGGAGGAGAAGATCTTGCTTTATGCAGATGACACCCTGCTCTATCTCAGAGATGCAAACTCCTCCTTGTGGGCAGCTCTGATGAGTTTGGGTACTTTTTGGGTGTCAAGATAAATTGGAGTAAATCAGTTTTGTTCCCACTGGACTCTGATGCTAGGGTTTCGGCTTTGCCTACTCCTTTGGTATGGGTTGAGGAATTTAAGTATCTAGGTATTAAGGTGTCCAGGGATTTGAATAAGTACTACAAATTAAACATCTGCCCCATGCTACTACAATTGAAAAACAAATTAACCTCCTGGAGTAATCTAGCTATAAATGTTCTGGGTTGGATTTATATACTAAAAATTATTTTCCTCCCTAAATTTCTTTATGTTTTCCTTAACTGTCCCATATGGTTAAAAAAGACCTTCTTCAGGGAGGTAGTTAGTTGTGTAAGTTCCTTCCTATGAGTGGGGTGCTGCTCTGCATCTGCCAAGGTCCACCCTCCAGCTTCCTGTTAGTTATGGAGGACTGGCCTTTCCCTATTATCAAGTCTACTTCTGGTGGCTGTACTTGTTACAGTCTACTGGTGGCTAGTGGGTTCTAGAGTGAATGCAGAGGTCTGCCTGGAGGCGGTCTTACTGAGGTCACTTAGAAAATTAGGTAATCTGATATATAGATAAAACCAAAGAGGACCCTCCAGAAAAGGGATTGTGGGGCATGAACGGTCAACAAAGGCATGCAGTAAACCAGAGTAAAAGAATGTCAATTTTATTTAACACTGATTAAAAAACACAAATGACAATTGAAGAATGTTCAACAAGCAATACAGCACAAGGGGATGAGGAGTGTGAGTTGTGCTGGGCGGAGCATACAGCTGGGTAATGTGGATACAGACAAAACCTCAAATGGGTGGAAGTAGCAGTGTTTCTGTTGAAAAACATCACATGATTGGACAACTGAAGTGAATATTAATATAATTTACCCCCTTAGAAAATCAGTCCAAATGTATTTTATCAAAAATTGCTGCCAGTTTTTGTTCAGAAAATGCTGTTTTCACCTTTTTCATTCTTTTTACCACTCAGTGTTGCTGATCTTATGCAGTCTCTTCCTGTCGATATACACTTGCTCCAGCATCAACTACACATCCTTGCTTTGGACTGGCTTCCTGTTAGTGACTACTGTGGACCAAATCACTGCAGTGTAAGCTGGCAAAGATGAATGTAATCTCCACAATGAGAGTATGTGATGGGGTGCCAATGCAGGAGAATAAGTGAGAGACAGTTGTCCCCTTCCAGCAGGAAGTGGCCGAACAAGGGACTTCTTGTCAGGCTAATCATTTATGAAAGATGCAGATTTAAAAAAGAATAACTTTTGTAATGACAATAGCATGTTAAATCTGAGATTTTAATCACTGGAATTAGATAAGCTTTTAAATAAGTCTTCAAGGGCCAATCACCTGCGCTAAACTAACAATGTGTACAAATGAAATATATAATATAATACATTAAAAAAAAAACTGTATAATAGCTGCTGTTACAAGACAATGTCTAGCAACCATCACAACTTCTGGTGTTGTTACTTCCGCTTATCTGGAATGCACACTGGAGGGCACAGCGGATTTTCTGAATATTTACATAAGCTCTCATACCAAGCGCAAATGTGAGTGCATTGGCTTATTTTTTAGTTAATACAATAAATATTACTATTACTATTACTATGAGAAGCTTTTCCTCTTTATGATTTTGATATGCATCACTAAATGGTAAATGAGGAAATAAAGTGATGCTGATGACAGAGTACACAGAATACCAGTTGGGGACCTACTAAGTGGGATGCTCCTATCTTGGTGTTTTTTGACTTGTTCATTCAAGAAGTCAATAGTATCCGGTGAGTGAGGTGTGAGGATTTTGGGCACACTGGAGTGAAGGCACATGTATTGATGCTGTCACCATTTGTAGCACTTTGAATTATTGCACATGGAGTGGCACTTAGTGCAATCACTAGTTTGACTTTTATGAGTGATTTATTTGAACTTTTACATTTCTATGGCATATTTTGTAATTTGTGCCAATATTAAACATTGTACAAGTGTTAAGCGTTGTCTTCCCATACTAATGGTTATGTATATGGATATTTTAAATAATTCTGTCACAATCCTGGGCTCTGCAAATTGAGCATACAATGAAAAATTAAAGAAGAAGATGTCACCCGTCCGGGCGGGTGGTTCATTATCCTGACTGGACGTCTATTGACGTCCTCAGGATAATCCGCGATCGCGCGCCCCTGGGGGCGCGCATCGCGGCGATCGGTGGTGCCGTGGGTCACTCTGACCCACCGCATTACCGACCGAGGTAAAAGGCTTCGATCCAAAGCCTTTTACCATGTGATCAGCCGTGACCAATCACGGCTGATCACAGTGTAAATAGGAAGAGCCGTTTATCGGCTTTTCCTCTGCTCAGGTCTGCAGACCTGAGCAGCGGAGAGCCGATCGGCTGCTCTCCTTACAGGGGGGGGCTGCGCTGAACGTTTATCAGCGCAGCCACCCTCAGGATCACCCCCACTGGACCACCAGGGAGCCGGATCAGGGCCACCAGGGAGCCCCCCTCCCGGACATCGCAATGAGGCCACCCAGGACCACCAGGGAAGGCGCACAGAGGCCACCCAGGACCACCAGTAAGCCCCCACTAGACCACCAGGTGAGGGCAATATTATGCACTGAAGGGATGGCACTGTGCCCATGTATGATGCCTGCCAGTGCCATCCCTATCAGTGCTTGTTCCACCAGTGCCCACCACTGTCACCTATAAGTGCCCATCTGTGCCCACCTGTGCCACCTATCAGTGCCCACCTGTGCCACCTAAAAGTGCCCACCTGTGCCGCCTAAAAGTGCCACCTATCAGTGCCCATCAGCGCCCAGTGCCACTTATCAGTGCCGCCTATGAGTGTCCATCAGTGCCGCATATTAGTGCCACGTATCAGTGCCCGTCAGTGTTGCTTGTCAGTGCCACCCATCAGTGCTGCATATGTGCCCCATCATCAGTGCAACCTTATCAGTGCCACCTCATCAGTGCCAATCTGTACTGCCTCATCAGTGCCCGTCAGTGTAGCCTCATAAGTGCCCATCAGTGTAGCCACATCAGTGCCCGTCAGTGAAGGAGAAAATGTACTTTATACAAACGTTTGTGACAGAAACAAAGAATTTTTGGTCTTTTTTTATTATAGCGCAAAAAATAAAAACCGCAGGGGTGATCAAATACCACCAAAAGAAAGCTCTATTTGTGGGAACAAAATGATAAAAAGCTTATTTGGGTGCAGCGTCGCACGACTGCGCAATTCTCATTCAAATCGCAACAGCACTGAAAGCTGAAAGTTGGTCTGGGCAGGAAGTGTTCTAAGTGCCCGGTATTGAAGTGGTTAAGCAGTAACATTTTTTTTTTCCTCAATGGATCAAAAATGTCCAAAAACGTTGGTGAGCAACATTTTTGCACATTTGTGCACGTTTTTGAGCGTTTGAGCTTTTACAGCTGATAAACATCTCTCAGAACCCACTAGTCTTGGGTGCTTTTTACAGCTCAAAAACGCCCCAGCCAAAAACAGTTGGTAACATGATGGGGAGTTAATTGACTGTAGGAAAAAACATCTGCAGCTAAAAACAGCTGCTGTAAAAACGTCCCGAGCATTGCGCATGAGGCCTAATTAAAACAGCTTGTAAAAATGATCAGCAGATCAAAAGATAAAGACTGCCTAACCCTTTCTGTATGCCCACTTTAAACTTCCCTGCTGGTCTATGATGTTGCTAATCACTTTTAAGGGCCAAGTGATAGTCTGGGGAGATGGGGGGGCAGAAAAAAATTGGTTTTGTTCAGCTACCTATACCTTTGGATTTACTGATCACTTTGACATTGTTTTTTGAAGGCAACCAAGAAGTTGATAAGATCTGTGTGGAGGAGTCATTGAGAGGCTGGTACATCCATATGCTGTTTAGGACCCTTTTTACACACTGAGGTGCACCACAGGAGGTTAGGGCACACCCGAAGAAATGATTGGTGGTGAAAATGATTGATGAGTGGAAAAAGCACTGGATGAAGCTTTAATTCGTATGCACACTTTTCAGCTAGGATCTATGTGGATTTTATTTAACACCTATTATTTAGGTGATTGGACACTGGATTAACATTATATTTATGTGAGAATTGTACACCTGTGTATCATGTGGAGATCACATCATTATGTTTTACATATGTTTCGAGTTTTTTATTCAATTTCATGATAAGCATTTTGGGGGGTTGTTTTTGTGAATGGATGCATGCAGTATACTTTATAGACACTTCGTTTAAAGCTAAGAGCTGCAGGTATACCCTTATATTGTACATTTGCAAACTGAATTGCTCAGGTTTGTGACAGGCTTATATTAACTGTCTTAAAGTGGAAAACATAAGGAATTATGGAAAAAAAACATGTGTCATACCACATTCCCAGTACAAACATAGATAAAATATGGTAAGAAAATGGGAATTTAACAGTATGCCCCTTCAGAAAGTAAATCACACATAAGAATAGTTAAATCAATGTATTCATTTCGACCCTTTTCACACTGGGACATTTTTAATGCTCTTTAGCACTAAAAATAGTGCCTGTAAATTGCCTGAAACCCCCCCAATCCTCCCCAGTGTGAAAGTCCGAGTGCTTTCAGACTGGGGTCGTGCAGGTCAGGAAAAAAAGTCCAAGTAGCATCTTTGGGCGGTGCGGGAGTGGTGTATACACTGCTCCTCCACAGCCCCTGCCCATTGAAATGAATGGGCAGCGCTTTCGAAATGGCTGAATACCGCTTCAGAAACGCCGCTGAAAGTATACATAAAGGTAAAATGTCAGCTATAAGACAATATACAGTACATGACTGTAAATGACAACATTAGTTAACACTCTATAGAGGCTCCACCAAAGATCACTGAATACAAACAAGCAATAACTATAATAACTATATTTATAACCCAATTTTAGTGAAGTTTAACCACTTGCCGACCAGCCGCCGCAGGTCAGCTCCATTGTGCGAATCTCTGTAGCTGTACGGCGCGCGTGCGACAGGGGGGAGGGGGCACGCGTGCGCGCCCCCACCGTGCCTGCGGCCATCGGATTCATTACAGAACCAATCAATCTACAGGTCCAGACCAATGATTTCTGGTCTGGACCTGCTGAGAAGATGACAGTGAGTACCATGCACTACACTGACACCAGTACATGTAGGCACACAATTAACCCTTTGATCACCCTCTGATCATCCCCCCCCCCCGATAACCCCTCCACTCCCTGTCCCCTGTCACTGTGTCACCAATAGCAGTTTTCAGATTTTTCACTGATCACTGTATTGGTGTCACTTGTGACACTAAACAGCGTTAGGGTAGTTAGTGGTAGGCCTAGGTAGGTTTAGGGTACCCCCCATTAACCCGCTAATAAAGGTTTAACCCCTTGATTAACCCCAAATTAACCCTTTCACCCCCTGTCACCATTGTCACTAGTATAGTGTACAGATGTGTACAGATCTGTTTTCTATTAGTGTCAGGGGTGACGCCAGTTAGCCAGTTAGTGTCACCGTCAGTCTTTTATAGCGTCAGGGTACCCCCATATATTACCTAATAAAGGTTTAACAACTAATCACCCCATGATCACCCCAGTTAACCCTTTCACCCTCTGTCACCAGTGATCACTGTATTAGTGTCATGGGTGACGCTAGTTAGCTAGGTAGTTTTTTTTTATAGCATCAGGGTAGCCACCGTATATACCTAAAGGTTTTAACCCCCTGATCACCCGACGGATGACATCAGTTAGGTTTTAGCATGAGTTAGGATCAGCGCAAATACCAGGCAGGGTCAGATTAGTGCAGGTACTCTAGCACGCACACACACACTAGATAGCTACATTACTAGTATAGTGTCTGAATGGATCAAAAATGAGGCGTTAGCGGGATCAGCCCAGACACCTGTTAAAACCTGTGTTTATCCCCTCCGCCCACCCAAGTGCAATATCAATAGATCACTGACACTTACAAAACACAACACACATAACAGAGTCACACCTGATCCCTGTGAATGCTAACAGTTAATTTTTTGGTAGTGATTGAAGCAGGCTCTGACAACCAGGTGCTCCTTTACTTGTGAGTCACACTAGTGTACCTATAAATTTAGAGGCCAAAATGTCCAAACAGATAGCTCTGACGACGAGGTAGTGGTCCCTGCTAAGGTCAAGCATACCCAATCTCATTCTGCTGTTGCTGAGGTGCAAGAGCCGCAGGGATCTCAAATGGAGCAGAGAGCCAGTACTAGTTTCGCTCATCCTTCTGGTGAACTGGCAAGCACCAGCGGCCTAGTACATCCTGGTCGTAGACAAACCAGCACTGCAGTAACACTTGGCACAGGTGTGCGCAATTTTAAAGCATGTTGTGTTTGGTAACTATGTACTCGGCATAAGATCATCTTTTATATTTCACCAAAAATGTGGGCAATATGGTGTGTTTTTGTGCATTAAAATTCAAAAAAGTGTTTTTTTTTCCCAAAAATTGCGTTTGAAAAAAACGCTGCACAAATACTTTGTGAAAAAAATGTGGAACCCCCCATTTTAATCTGCAAGGCCTCTGCTTTAAAACAATATATAATGTTTTGGGGTTCAAAGTAATTTTCTAGCAAAAAAAAAATTGTTTTCATGTAAACAAAAAAAGTGTCAGAAAGGACTTGGTGGTTCAAGTGGTTAGAAGAGAGTTGGGCATAAAATGCCATAACAATTCAACCTGCCCCCAAATTACCCATTTTCCCATTTTTGGAAAGTAGACACCCCAAGCTATTTCATGAGAGGCATTTTGAGTCCATGGAATATTTTATATTTTGCCACAAGTTTTTTTTTTAGTTGTCACTAAGTGATATATTGCTCTAACATTCAAGAGGTATATGTGGAATTACACCCCAAAATAGATTCTGCTGTTTCTCCTTAGCACGGGCATACCACATGTGAGGGACTTTTTGGGAGCCTAGCCGCGTACAGGACCCTGAAAACCAATCACCGCCTTCAGGATTTCTGAGGGCGTAAAATGGTGATTTTACTCCTCACTACCTATCACAGTTTCAGAGGCCCTGAAATGTCAAGATAGCACAACCCCCCCCCCAAATGACCACATTTTGGAAAGGTATTTGCTAAGAGGCATGGTGAGTATTTTGCAGCTCTCATCTGTTTTGGAAAATGAAGAAAGAGAAGTAAAATGTATTTTTTTTTTCAATTTCCAAAACTTTGTGACAAAAAGTGAGATCTGTAAAATACTCAACATGTCTCTCAGCAAATAGCTTGGGGTGTCAACTTTCCAAAATGGAGACATTTGGGGGGGGGCTATCTAGGCATCTCATGGCCTCCAAAACTGTCATAAGCAGTCAGGAGTGAAATCAAAAATTTACACCCTTAGAAAGCCTTAACGTGGTTATTGGATTTTGGGGTCCTGTACGTGGCTAGACTGCAAAAAAGTCTCACACATGTGGCATCCCCGTACTCATAAGAAGCAGCAGAATGTATTTGGGGGTGTAATTCCACATATATCCATGACATGTATGAGCAATATATTATTTCAGTGACAACTTTGTGTACATTTTTTTATTTGTTATTTTTCAATCATTTGTGACAAAAAAAATAAAATGTTCAATGGACTCAACATGCCTCTCAGCAAATTCCTTGGGGTGTCTACTTTTCAAAATGGCGTCATTTGGGGAAGGGGGTTGTACTGCCTTTCCATTATAGTACCTCAGGAAATGAGATAGGCAGTCATAAAATAAAACATTTCAGAAAATGTAACCTAGTTTGTAGACTCTACTGTATAACTGTTGCGCAAGCCAATAAATATATGCTTATTGATTTTTTTTTTTACCAGAGAAATATCACTGAATGCATTTTGGCCTAAATGTATGACTGAAATTGAGTTTATTGTATTTTTTTATAACAAAAAGTATAAAATATAATTTTTTCAACATTTTCGGTCTTTTTTCATTTATATCACAAAATATAAGGGTGACACCAAGTCCCAAGCAATCTTGCCAGCACTCCCTATGTAGTCCGGGCAGTTGGGGGGCTCCACGTGACTATCTTTTCCCTCGTAAACCATAAAACTACATGTATAGCCCGTGGCCCTGTCACAGAGCTTAGACATCTTGACCCCATATTTGGCACGCTTGCTGGGGAGGTACTGCTTGAAAGCAAGATGGCCAGAAAATTTAATCAGGGACTCGTCTACACAAACAACTTGATGGGGATATACAAGGCTGTGAATTTTTGGCTGAAGTAGTTTACGAGGGGCCGAATTTTGTGTGGCCGATCAAATCCAGGGTCACCCCAAGGACGACAGAGTTCATTGTCATTGAAATGCATGAACCGCAAGATCTGCTCATATCATGCCATAGCCATGGAAGCAGAGAACATGGGCATATGGTGAATTGGGTCAGTGGACCAATATGACCGCAACTCAGATTTTTTAACTATGCCCATGAGGAGAGAAAGGCCCAAAAAGGTCTTAAACTCTGGAAACGTAATGACGTGAAATCAACTGTTTCAACCTGAATTCCGGGTTGGCCAGTGAATGGGGGAAGTAGGGGCACTGCATCAGTGGTGGGCTGCCAATTAGGGCTTGCATATGCAGCGGGAATGGCACTATGGGCTCTGCAGATCTGTCTTTGTCTTCTTGGTGGCTGTGGGACATTACTTGTGCTAGCCACCGTACCAGCTGGAACTGCACTTATGGGACTCGCAACATCACCAAGTGTTACTGCAATGCTGGTTGCACGACCAGGGTGTACTAGGCCGCTGGTGCTTGCCAGTTCACCAGAAGGATGAGCGGTGCTAGTACTAGCTTTCTGCTCCATACGAGAGCCCTTCGGTTCTCGCACCCCAACAACAGCAGAACGGGGCCGGGTACCTCTGACCTTAGCCGGGACTACAACTCCATTGTCAGAACTATCTGTCAGGGTGCCACTGTTGTCTACTGGTTCATGTACTGAGCCTGAATCTGACAGTGAGGCTTCCTCGTCTCTCTCATCTGACATGCTCAGCAACCTGTAGGCCTCTTCGCTAGTGTACCTCGGATTTTACATTTTGGCCTTTAAATTTATAGGTACACAGGCAAAAAAGCACACCTGGTTGTCAGAGCCTGCTTCAAAGCTTCAATCACTACCAAAATAACTATTAGTGTATGCAGGGATCAGACCTGACGCTGCAAACACTGCAGTTACATGTGCTGTGTTTTGTAAGTGTCAGTGATCTGTTTGATACTGCACTTGGGTGGGCTGGGCTTGGCAGAGGGGCTAAACTCAGGTGCTAGCAGGATCTGGGCTGATCCTGCTAATGTCACGTTTTTTAGAACACTGGTCTACTGGGGACACTAATAGAGATCTGATCTGTTCAGATACTATACTACTAACTGACCTATCTAGTGTGTGTGTGCGAGTACCTGACACTAGTCCGACCCTGCCGGGCATTGGCGCGGACCCTAACTGACGCTAAAACCTAACCAATGTGTCACTGTCGGGAGATCAGGGGGTTAAAACGTTTATAATGTAGATATATATATATATATATATATATATATACACACGGCGGGGACCCTGACTAAATAAAAGACTACCTAGCTAACTAGCGTCACCTGTGACACTAATGCAGTGATCACAGGTGACAGGGGGCAATCAAGGGATTAAAACCTTTATTAGGGGGTTAAGGGGGGGCACCTATACTACCTGGGCCTACTACTACCTACCCTAACGTGATTTAGTGTCACGAGTGACACAAGTACAGTGATCAGTGAAAAATCTGATCACTGCACTAAGTAACACAGTGACAGGAATGAAGGGGTTAACTGGGGGGGTGATCAGGGGGTGATTAAGGGGTTAACTGTGTGCCTAACATTTACTGGTGTCAGTGTAGTGTTGGTGAACTCATGTTTAGATGCTCTCTCTCCCGCGCTGGAACCAAAACGGGCTACCCGCGGGTGTGAGCGCCGGTTATAAGCGGCGATTTGCATACAGCTATCACTTTGCAGCAGTAAATGCATGTGACGCGGTTGGGAAGTGGTTAAATTCCAGGAAGAGATCGTCACAGCCCTTCTGTTTCCAGATGCAGTAAGCCGGCTGCATGAGCAGCATTTTCTGTATGCCATTCCAATTACCCCTACCAACCGAGCACCCCAAAAAAGATGTTGTGTCTGCAGACGACGCGGATACAGGCATGACACCCATTATTATTGTCCCTCCTGTCCTGACCAGCCTAGTCTTTGCATCGGTGAATGCTTCCAATGCTACCACATACTAGTGGAGTATTAGCGTAGGGTACAGTACTACACAGGGATAGGGCACATTGTCACAGTGTCTCCAAAGATATCACCCCATTTTGAGGGATCCTAATCTGGAACCATTACCAAAAAAAATATATAAAAAAAAGCCAAAAACAGTTGTCGGATTCTTGTTCTTCTCTCTCTATTGTTTTCTCTCTATTCTCTCTCTATTGTTCTCTTTCTCTTTTGTTAATGTTTTTTATCATGTTTTCTTTGCAGGTATGTATTTTTTTTCATACGTTACTGCTTACCTGTATTGTTTTATTATTACTGTGCTTTATTATGTTTTTTTTACAGGTATGTAATTTTTTTTTAATACTCAAAAAAGTGCAGCGCTATTTAGCCTTGAACATAAACACCCTATTACAAGTTATGTGTATTAAAGTTCTTGTGACAAAATTAAAAGTGATTAGTAGTATGGGCAAATAATTACCCGTTGCACAACATATTTTCAAAAAGATGTATATAAATATACAAAAAACTCATAAATTATATATAAATAAATTAGTCCATAAAAATGAATACTGTCTATATAAATAAATCCAAGTGTGTTGAATAGTAGACTCTGATTTCAAAATCCACCAGCATGCAGAGTGAACCTCCACCATTTATAGATAGGGTACCCTTACAAGAAAATTCTGGATCAATGCACATGAACCGGGTTATGATCAACACTCCAGGACATCCACTGGACTCCACAGTTAGACCCCCAAAGCATAAAGATCCAGGAACAGCTCAGATCAGGATTCGGACAGACAGGATCCGAAAAGATATCAAAATGGACCACGGTGGACCATCCATCACTCTCCGTTGTCAACTTCCGCCAATCCAAACAGGTAATGACCTATGCCCCAAGTCCACAAAGGGGAGAGAGGATTAGAAAATAACTGATCTCAGTTAGCAACGTTATCACCTGGTGACCATAGAGCTGATCCAAGACTAGAATGGCTCCAATCATCTCTATGGCCTAAGAAACTGGAAGCTACGAGCATTTTATTACTTCGGTTTCGCTGGATATAAACATCGCCATTGGGAAATTGGGAAAGTATCTTATCACGCCAATCTTGGTGTGGTCAGATGCTTTAAGGGCTGAGGAGAGATCTAGAGTCTAATAGACCTCAAATTTAGAAAAAAAAAATATATATATCCGACACTACCTATTTTTATCATAGGGGATATTTAAATTCCCTGTGATAATGATAACATGATTTAAAAAAAGAAAGGGACAGTGTAAAAATAAAATAAAAAGCAAAATGAATAATTAAAAAAAAAATGCAAAGGTGAACGCAAGCGTCGGTCTCGGTATCATCGCAAACATAAGATAGAGGGAAGTAATTCTAGCAGTAGAACTCCTCTGTAAATCTAAAGTAGTAACCTGTAAAGGCTTTTAAAGGCTTTTAAAAATTTATATAGTTTGTCGCCGCTGCATGGGTGTGCGTAATTTTGAAGCATGTTGTGTTTGGTATCTATGTACTCAGCATCATCTTTTATATTTCACCAAACATTTGGGAAATACAGTATGTTTTTGTGTATTAAAATTCAAAAGAGTGTTTTTTTCCCAAAAAATTGCGTTTAAAAAATGGCTGTGCAAATACTTTGTGAAAAAAAAAATTACAACACCCACCATTTTGAGCTGTAGGGCCTCTGCTTTAAAAAAATATAAAATGTTTGGGGGTTCAAAGTAACTTTCTAGCAAAGAAAAATATTTTTTCATGTAAGTGGTTAGAAGAGTGGGTGGTGTTGGGTATAAAATGCCAGGACAGTTCCAACCCCCCCCCCCCAAATGACCCCTTTTTGGAAAGTAGACACCCAAAGATATTTGCTGAGAGGCATGTTGAGTCCATGGAATATTTTATTTTTGTCACAAGTTTCGGGATCATGGGTCATTTGGAGGGGTTTGTGCTATCTGTGCTTTTCATGGCCTCCGAAACTGTGATAGGTAGTGAAAAGTGAAATCAAAAATTTACGCCCTTGCAAAGCCTGAAGGTGGTGATTGGTTTTCGGGGTCCTGTACATTACTAGACCACCAAAAAGTCTCACACACGTGGTATTCCCGTACTCAGGAGAAGCAGCAGAATGTATTTTGAGGTGTAATTTCACATATACCCATGGCATGTTTGAGAAGTATATAATTTAGTGACAACTTTGAGTCATTTTTTTTTTCTTGTCATTTTTCAATCACTTGTGACAAAAAAATAAAATATTCAATGGGCTCAACATGCCTCTCAGCAAATTCATTGGGGTGTCTACCTTCCAAAATGGGGTCATTTGGTAGGGTTTGTACTGCCCTTCCATTATAGCGCCCCAGGAAATGAGATCATAGAATAAAAGCTGCGTAAATTCCAGAAAATGTACCCTAGCTTGTAGACGCTTTAACTTTTGCGAAAACCAATAAATATACGCTTATTGACTTTTTTCACACGAGACATGTGGCTGAATGCATTTTGGCAAAAATGTAGGACTAAAAAATTAGTTTATTGTAATAACAAATAACAAAAAGTTAAAATATCATTTTTTTCCCAAAATGTTTGTTCTTTTTTTGTTTATATCGCAAAAAAATAAAAAACACAGAGGTGATCAAATACCACCAAAAGAAAGCTCTATTTGTGGGAAAAAAAGGACACAAATTTTGTTTGGGTACAGCATTGCATGACTGTGCAATTACCAGTTAAAACAGTGCAGTGCTAAATTGTAAAAAGTGCTCTGGTCATTAATGGGGTAAATCCTTCCGGGGCTGAAATGGTTAAGTATTTTCATGAATAAAAGGGTTTTGCAACAAATATAAATAATTGAGACATTGTTAATACATGCAGCCTTTAAATATAACCCAGTTGCTTTGGTTATTTGCAATTTGTATATGATATGCATGTTTTTGGATAATGTAACACTGCAACACAGTTTTAAAATACATTCATTATTTCAGAATATGCAGTACAGTGATACATATATATAACACACATATATATACAGTATATATCACATGGCAGAACAACCTCCTATGCTATCATCAGTATTATAATACAACCGTATTTGCATGCAACAATGCTCAGCTACTTATTGTGGCACATGCTCTCTCAGCATTTGTTGTTGTCACATATTTATGAAGATGATAGATATTTTGTTGGTCTAACACAAGAAACCTCATTGCTGTAGCCCAGGGAACACTGCTCTGCTATGACTTACAGCTTCGCTTGAGCATGTTAAGGGTTCTTGCAGCTCTTTTCAAAGCTGCCAATGCTAGCCTGGGAATTATGGTAATGCGCCACTTCTGAGCCCTCGGCAGGATTTGCAACAGAGAAATCACATCAGCCTATGCTGATTAACAATTCCATTCCATCCAGAGATTTATATAAAAAAACTATCTTACATTTTGCTTTTTAATAAGAATGATCACTATCTCAAATTGAGTCCCAGTAAATTTTAATAAAGGCCCAAGGTTGAGTGGCATTTTGCATGCTGATTTAGCTGTGATTGCCTGCTTTTGATGAGCACTGGGCTGGCATATATAGCTTTCCACAGAGCAGGTTTAAAGACCAATACTCAGGAAAAGGATAGCAAATTGTGATAAAAATGAAAACTTCTTGCAGTATTTCTCTGGGTCCTATTTATCAAACTTTGTACTCAAAACTCAGCCACACAGTACCAATTGTATAAAGCAGAACATACAAACAACTTTTTGCAAAACACAGTTTAACAGTGCTCTACAAGCATGGTGAATTCAAATCTGCACCTTTTTACATATAGGATGACATGCACACAAAGACACAAGCATACTATGGTATTATTATATAAGTGGTTTGATCACAAGAGCTTGATCATGATCAAAATATCAATAATGTTAAAGTCAAATATATGATATACAGTATATTGCAGCTTATCAGTACTTAGATGTGGTAGCTGCATTTGTTTTCTTTTTTCTGTATTTTTTCCCTTTATTTTCACCTGATGATTCTGCTGGTATGACACTTCCTGTCCTAGGGTGACACCACTCGCACACTTTACTGTATCTATAGAGAAACAGCATTGTCGCACTAGGACAGTACTAAAGAACAACCGCCCCCCCCCCATCTTCTCATCTTCATAAAATGTAAACTCCATGAGCAGGGCCCCTCCTTCTTTATTGAACTGTATTGCAATTGTACTGTTCCCATTTATATTGTAAAGGTCTGCATAAACTGTTAGCACTATATAAATCCTGTATAAAAATAATAATAATAACAATGACATAGGGTGGTGTTCTGTAGCTCATGGATGAAAATTGTGCTGAACGATATCACTGCTTATAATACAATGTAGAGTACAAAGCACAGTAATGGATTTCTGGCAGGATCAACAGGTATATTTTGTACTTATTGAACATATATAACAGAAATGGTATATTAACCAGACCAAAAAGAGCATATAAGAGGAGTCCATTGTTAGGGTTTAGAGCAACTCAAAAAAGTGGACTGCATCACCACCACCTAATGACACAAAGACCTGATAGAAGCTATTTTTGTCTCCTTACTGCATATATTGGCTTTTAGCTTGTGATAATTGTTCAACACATGTAGAGAACAAACCCAAAAAGTAAAAATACAGTACACTTAGGGCCTGAGCTATACAAATAAACAACACATTTACCTTTGTTTCAAGATGAATACCAACTAGAAATAGACAAACAATTAGGAAAAAAAATAAAAGCCCACTTCCTTGACAATTGAATTGAAAAAGTACCCCCCGTTTAGGGTTTAATGGCAGTAAAAATAATGAAAAAACTTTATCATTAATTACCAAAAGGAAAGTAATACAAGATCAGTGTGAAAATTCTTTACAAAATTCCTTTATTTGTGGATGAAGATTCGACACAGGAAAGATGATTAAAAAGGAGATCTCTGGTTATGCACAAATAGGACATGTATTACATGAGATTGATTCACAACAAAAAAGGAAAATAGCATACTCTGCAGCCTGATGGCTGCATGAGGTCCCCTACGCGTTTCGACCATTCATGAGTATGCATAGGTCTTCTTCAGGGGGGTAACAAGCTAACCCTTTCTACAACAGTATTTGAAAATAATATAATTAGAATCATACATGTTATATACAAAAATAATAATTGATCATTAAGATAACAAATTTTTAGCACTTACATTGTTGCAAGATGGTTACTAAATACAAGTCCCAAATATCCAGAGCATATGGAAATGATCATTGATGTAAAAGCAAAAGCTGCACAAGCTCACAGTGAGACATCTCCGCCTGCCACCCAAACAAGGCCCTCACCATTGATCAAAGGAACTTACAAGAGGCCACACTCAATCCTCTCTTAAGGGAGGGGAGGTTGCGGTTATTTTTCCGAGGAAGATGGCAAACACTATTATGGTAAAATAGATTTTATAAAAGCTGGAAAGGTATATGTAAAAAGTGAAAAACTAATTATAGTGAATACAAAGTTACTCCGGTATCCAAAAGCAATATATATGGGGCCTCCAACAGCTATAGCTGAAGTTAGTGTTTCTTATTATTTTAAGAGTTTATCGTATGAGGTTTATAAGCAGGCAAGAATATGCACTACATTAAACAACAAGCTCTGGCGCTATTGGAAGGGCAAAAATACATACATCAATGCACTTAAGCATCAGAGGGGGGGGGGGACTTATATATGTGAAAAAATAATAACTACATACATCAGTGCATTTAAGCATTAAGGAAGGAACCTATGTATGTAAAAATAAGTACACATGCCCCTAAGGTGTATTTGATAATGGAGCCAAAATACTTACTAGTGGCCTGGAGAGTGAAAATGCTAAGGGTATTCACAGTCTCATGAGTGAAACCGGAGCCGGTCACTACAAGAGATACATACAAAACAAAATTTCTCAAAGAGAAGCCACAATGGTATCCCAGGGGAAAGGGTTCACTGAGAAGTGGTCTCAGGAAATGGTGATGCGATTTAGAGAAAATCCCTTACCTGCAGGACTGTAACCAATTTCACCGGTTAGGGTGGGGGAGAAATCCCCATGCACCTTACCTGTTACTCTGCAAGCATTTAAATACCCCGTACTTGATGTGATATACACGCAATCAGCTGATACACATCAGCTGGACGTGCTGGCGGCCCTCGTGTGGGCTCCTCGGCATCCTGGAAGTTGCCCCGGCATCCGCCGTCGCTTCCGCTGGTGGTACAGTGATGATGGGACGTCACATCCAGCCTCGCCGAGGCCGCACATGCGCGCGGCCCCAGCAAGCCACGTGGAAGGGATCTGGGATGCCGCCGGCCTGGATTGTCCCACTGAGAATCGCAGCAGAGAAACCCTTTTGGCGATCCCCAGATGGGGCGGCCAGAGGAGTCAAAGCTCCTCCTTTGCAGGCCGGGAAGTTCCCATGTCAACGGGGCCCTGGATGGCAGGGGGATTCAGAGCTGTTTGCAGCAAAAACACAAACATACACAAATAAACATATAATAATTAAGGTGTTACAATTATGGATCAAAAATGAGGAATTAGAAAAATAAAGACAAAGAAAAAGGAAAAAAATACTTTTGCAAAGATATTAGTATTTAAATTCAGATATGTTACACAAATCAAATATATAACCTTAGGGGGGGAGGAATGGCACCTAGGTTGATCATCTCAACCACCTAAGGGAGAGCCAAAAAAGAGTTATTATGCTGTCATATCTAGGACATGTCAACACAGAGACGAGGGGCACATACAGATGACCCGAAAAAATGGAGGCAGGAAAAACGGGGGGGCTTTATTTCTTTTATTACTGGGTTTTTCCAGAAACAAACCCCCTTAAGAAAGGAGCATATGAGATGGCTTCATTCAGACCCGGGAACGTAGTCACCTGTAGTCTGAAGATCCATCTTTGTTCCCATTGGAGCAACGTTTTGTTCCAATCGCCTCCTCGATCGGGGGGGTAAACTCGATTGAGGACGGTAAACTGTACCTTAGGCATGTGGTAGTTATGCTGCACCACCACATGACGTCCGATTGGAAGGTAATGGTTCCCAATTTCCATACTGTAAATGTGTTTGGCTATTCTTTTATGAAATTCCTGTTTAGTTTTTCCCACATAGTACGCCCCACAATCACAGGTCATTATATATACCACTCCCCTCGTCTGACAGTTGGCAAAATGTTTGGCATGAAAGGTGCTCCCATTCGGGAGTACCATTGTTTTACCCTTCCTGATCCGTGGGCATTGTGCGCAATGTCCACAGGGATAGGTACCCAAGGCCGGACAATGTGATTTTCCCGATACACCTTTGAACTCACTGTGTACTAATCTATCTTTGATAGATGTTGCCCTCCTATATGTGATGGAGGGAGTTGATGGTAAAAACTTTTTTAGGTTAGGGTCATTGGTTAGGATGGACCAATGTCTGCTGATAATTTCTCGGATCTTCGAATGTTGTTTTGAATATCTCATAATGTCACGTGTTGTATCACACTCTAACGTTGGAAAAGGCTTCTTCTGAAACAAAAGCTGTTGTCGGGTGTATTGTGAGGCCTGATTGAAGGCTCGCTTCAAGCAGGACCGACTATAGCCTCTTTCCAGTAGTCTGCTTTGGAGAAGTGCTGCCTCTTTTTTATATGTGAGATCATCTGAACAGTTCCTCCTTAGATGGAGGTACTGTCCGTGTGGTATGGATTTTTTGAGGGCCATGGGGTGAAAGCTATCCGCATGCAAAATTGTATTGCCAGCGGTGCTTTTTCTATACAGTTTACTCGTCAGTTTACCTTCATCATTTTTACAGATTTGTGCATCCAAGAAAGTAACTGTTTCTTGATCAAATACAGAGGTGAATTTCAGATTTAAATCGTTATGGTTCAAGAGCCCCAGGGACTCGTGGAGATTCTCCTTGGGCCCATCCCAGATGGCAAAGACATCGTCGATGTACCTGAGCGACACTGATATGTGGCTCGTGTACTCGACGAGGCCCTCGCCATCCAGGAGAGACTGCTCCCATGCCCCCAGGTACACATTGGCGTAGGATGGGGCACAACATGTCCCTATCACTATGCCCTGCACCTGGCAGTATTGGGAGCCGTCAAAGGTGAAAACATTATGGTGTAGGATGTAATCCAAACCATTGAGAAGAAATTCAGTCAGCGCTTCAACATGTGTGGAACCTTGCTGTAGCACACGTTGTACAGCAGCCAGCCCCTTGGAATGGGGGATGGAGCTGTACAATGCTTCCACGTCTATGGTGACCAGGAAGGCTTGTAGTGTCACAGCAAGGTCATCCAACATTTTCAAAAAATGGATTGTGTCCTTCGCAAAGGAAGGTAATGACACAACATATGGTTGAAGGTATGCATCAATAACTCTGCTCAGATTTTCAGATATTTCCCCATTTCCTGAAATGATGGGTCTTCCAGTAGGAACTAAAGGATTTTTATGAATTTTTGGGAAACTGTAGAAGGTCGGCACTTTTGGATACTTTGTTTTTACATATTCATACCGACCTTTATTTATAATACCCCTTTCGTGCGCCAAATCTACCATATTATAGAATTTCTCATTGAATTTATCAATGAGAGTTCGAGAGATGGGTCTATACCACTCTTTGTTAAGAAGGATATTCTCACACATGGTTTTGTAAGATGCGTTGTCCATTAATACAACATTGATACCTTTATCAGATGGCTTTATAGTGATGTTTTTGTTGTTTGCGATCAGAAGGAGATTTGCAAATTACCTTGCAAGAAATCTCCCCCTGAAAATCTTACAGTTGGCGAAATGGCTGCTTTAGAGTCCCTCGCAAACAACAAAAACAGTTCGTGGGGCTCTAGAACCATAACGATTTAAATCTGAAATTCACCTCTGTATTTGATCAAGAAACAGTTACTTTCTTGGATGCACAAATCTGTAAAAATGATGAAGGTAAACTGACGAGTAAACTGTATTATTATGAGATATTCAAAACAACATTCGAAGATCCGAGAAATTATCAACAGATATTGGTCCATCCTAACCGATGACCCTAACCTAAAAAAGTTTTTACCATCAACTCCCTCCATCACAGTGAGTTCAAAGGTGTATCGGAAAAATCACATTACCCGGCCTTGGGTACCTATCCCTGAGGACATTGCGCACAATGCCCACGGATCAGGAAGGGTAAAACCATGGTACTCCCGAATGGGAGTACCTTTCATGCCAAACATTTTGCCAACTGTCAGACGAGGGGAGTGGTATATATAATGACCTGTGAATGTGGGGCCTACTATGTGGGAAAAACTAAACAGGAATTTCATAAAAGAATAGCCAAACACATGTACAGTATGGAAATTGGGAACCATTACCTTCCAATCGGACGTCATGTGGTGGTGCAGCAAAACTACCACATGCCTAAGGTACAGTTTACCATCCTTGATCGGGTTCACCCCCCCCGATCGAGGAGGCGAATGGAACAAAATGTTGCTCCAACGGGAACAAAGATGGATCTTCAGACTACAGGCGACTATGTTCCCGGGTCTGAATTAAGCCATCTTATATGCTCCTTTTTACTGGGGAAAAACCCAGTAATAAAAGAAATAAAACCCCCACTTTTTTCCTGCCTCCATTTTTTCGGGTCATCTGTATGTGCCCCTCGTCGCTGTGTTGACATGCCCTAGATATGACAGCATAATAACTCTTTTTTGGCTCTCCCTTAGGTGGTTGAGATGATCAACCTAGGTGCCATTCCTCCCCCCTAAGGTTATATATTTGATTTGTGTAACATATCTGAATTTAAATACGAATATCTTTGCAAAAGTATTTTTTTCCTTTTTCTTTGTCTTTATTTTTCTAATTCCTCATTTTTGATCCATAATTGTAACACCTTAATTATTATATGTTTATTTGTGTATGTTTGTGTTTTTGCTGCAAACAGCTCCGAATCCCCAGCCTGCCATCCAGGGCGCTGTTCCATTGACATGGGAACTTCCCGGCCTGCAAAGGAGGAGCTTTGACTCCTCTGACCGCCCCATCTGGGGATCGCCAAAAGGGTTTCCCTGCTGTGATTCTCAATGGGACAATCCAGGCCAGCGGCATCCCGGATCCCTTCCGCGCGGCTTGCTGGGGCCACGCGCATGCGCAGCCTCGGCGAGGCCGGATGTGACGTCCCATCATCACTGTACCACCAGCGGAAGCGACGGCGGATGCCGGGGCAACTTCCGGGACGCAGAGGAGCCCACATGAGGGCCGCCAGCACGGCCAGGTGATGTGTATCAGCTGATTGCGTATATATCACATCAAGTACGGGGTATTTAAATACTAGCAGAGTAACAGGTAAGGTGCATGGGGGTTTTCTCCCCCACCCTAACCAGTGAAAATTTGGTTACACTCCTGCAGGTAAGGGATTTTCTCTAATTCACATCACCATTTCCTGAGACCACTTCTCAGTGAACCCCTTCCCCTGGGATACCATTGTGCCTTCTCTTTGAGCATTTTCACTCTCCAGGCCACTAGTAAGTATTTTGGCTCCCCTATCAAATACACCTTAGTGTACTTACTTTTACATACATAGGTTCCTTCCTTAATGCTTAAATGCACTGATGTATGTAGTTATTATTTTTTCATATATATAAGTTCCCCCCCCCTCTGATGCTTAAGTGCATTGATGTATGTATTTTTGCCCTTCCAATAGCGCCAGAGCTTGTTGTTTAATGTAGTGCATATTCTTGCCTGCTTATAAACCTCATACGATAAACTCTTAAAATAATAAGAAAGATATTGCTTTTGGGTACCGGAGTAACTTCACTTCACTATAATTCGTTTTTCACTTTTTACATATACCTTTCCAGCTCTTATAAAATCAATTTTACCATAATTGTATTTGCCATCCTTCAGGGAATAATAACCGCAACCTCCCCTCCCTTAAGAGAGGATTGAGTGTGGCCTCTTGTAAGTTCCTTTGTTCGATGGTGAGGGCCTTGTTTGGGTGGAAGGCGGAGATGTCTCACTGTTATACATTTTTCACTTTTTGCTTAATATCACTTCAC
>BLSH010555554.1:452809-473389 GCA_018402905.1 Glandirana rugosa | reverse complement strand
ACATAGGTTCCTTCCTTAATGCTTAAATGCACTGATGTATGTAGTTATTATTTTTTTCATATATATAAGTTCCCCCCCCCGATGCTTAAGTGCATTGATGTATGTATTCTTGCCCTTCCAATAGCGCCAGAGCTTCTTGTTTACTGTAGTGCATATTCTTGCCTGCTTATAAGCCTCATACGATAAACTCTTAAAATAATAAGAAAGATATTGCTTTTGGGTACCGGAGTAACTTCACTTCACTATAATTCGTTTTTCACTTTTTACATATACCTTTCCAGCTCTTATAAAATCAATTTTACCATAATTGTATTTGCCATCCTTCAGGGAATAATAACCGCAACCTCCCCTCCCTTAAGAGAGGATTGAGTGTGGCCTCTTGTAAGTTCCTTTGTTCGATGGTGAGGGCCTTGTTTGGGTGGAAGGCGGAGATGTCTCACTGTGAGCTTGTGCAGCTTTTGCTTTTACATCAATGATCATTTTAATATGCTCTGGATATTTGGGACTTGTATTTAGTAATCATCTTTGTTATCTTAATGATCAATTATTATTTTTGTATATAACATGTATGATTCTAATTATACTGTATTATTTTCAAATACTGTTGTAGAAAGGGTTTGCTTGTTACCCCCCTGAAGAAGACCTATGCATACCCATGAATGGTCGAAACCCATAGGGGACCTCATGCAGCCATCAGGCTGCAGAGTATGCTATTTTCCTTTTTTGTTGTGAATCAATCTCATGTAATACATGTCCTATTTGTGCATAACCAGAGCTCTCCTTTTTAATCATCTTTCCTGTGTCGAATCTTTATCCATAAATAAAGGAATTTTGTAAAGAATTTTCACACTGATCTTGTATTACTTTCCTTTTTGTAATTAATGATAAAGTTTTTTTCATTATTTTTACTGCCATTAAACCCTAAATGGGGGGGGGTACTTTCCCAATTCACCTATTATATAAAGGGGAAGGCAGTAACTTTTTGGTCTCGCTGTTAGCACCATTTTTTCAAATACTTCCTTGACAATTTACCTAGTCCCCTAGAAATCCTATCCTCCAAGTTATATTACAAAAACATACTGGCCATTGCAAATTAACAATAATCAATAACAAAATGTCATTCGCTTCCTGCTTTGGGTACTTATTGGGTGGTCTCTCTGCTACAGTCACATCATAAGAACTCTGCTGTAATTAGACACATTCCACTGATCTCATACTGTATGGACATTTCTGGGGTGGGGGGTAGGTTCTGTACACTCATAAAGAAGTCCATGCTTTAATTTTTTACCAGTTTCAGACAGCTATAGCTATTTGCTGATTAATGAGAAATGTAATTGTTAGCAATACTGAATACCTGCACATCAGGAGACTGTTACCGCCTCTCAATGGAGCCGGTTGACACAGCTCCAGGACGGCTGTGGAGTTAATTGCACAGGAGTCCTGTGAGTCTTCTGGTCCATTTCAGGTCCAAATTCAGCCAAACATTCAGACCGAAATCAGACCTCAAACGGTGAACAGGGACATACCGGGCCCCTGCTATGAGCCGCTCCACACGGCAGTGTGAACCCAGCCTTTGTTGTATGAAGAATGGCTGAAACGTAAACATACAGGAACAGTGCAACCCACTAATAATTTTTTTTTAGGTATTTACAGACTTCGCTGGCACCATCTTTATCTCTGGGGAACAACAATCATTGTCCAGAGAAATCCGTGCTCAATGCTTCATTCTTTCATTGAGATATATTTGTTGATACTTTCAACCATGCCACAACTAAATCAAGTTTAGATGACACATTTTTCTTCACCATTTACTGTACTTTAGATTGGTATTATGATGATGATAAAATCCTGCAGGTGATTCTACCATTAAAATACCCAAAAAATAAGGTGTACAAAGAAATATATTAGTAAAATGTTCTTTCACATATTAGCCTGTACTCTGTAATATGTATACAGCCATATCTGTTTGCTACTTATGGAGAAGACTTTACTTTCCTACAGGGAAATGTGAAAGCTGATGTAAGCAAAAACTTTTTTTTTTAAGTCTTAGGACCTAGCATAAGGTTTCCACTCATCCAAATAATCCAAGGAGCTTGCATATATCCTAAAGTCATTTATTCATGCTTTTTAGCTAGTATGCAGTACAAGTATGTTATACAGTACATATTATGCTTTGTGGTATCTTGAAAATGGAGGCTTGCTTTGAGGACACTGGATTCTGTATGGTTTTGGAAGCTCTCTGAAATGGCACACAGTTTCAAAATATTTCTCCTCTCTGTAACTTTAGAATTCATTATTTCTATTTCTAGTGAACCTTATCAAATGTGTAGTGTTCAACAACTATCTGTATTCTATTGTCCTTATCATAAAATGGGTGGAGGGGGCCAAAGAACTAACAAAATGACACATTTTCAGTATCTAATATATGCATATTCAGTGTACAATGTTGCTTCAATATATTTTCACTCTTGTGAAATTTAGGGCTCAGTTTGTTTGAGTAAAAAAACACAATGAAGTTCTAACTTACTCGGGTTAGTGATTGCTGATAGGAATGGCTTCCTGTAATTACTAGCTCAGCATCAACAAGCCTTATTTGAGCTCCATTCTGGTTATCGTCATTTACATAGCCTTTTACACTTAGTCCCCAAAACCTCAGAATCAAATGTTGTGTCATCTGGGAATTTCCTATAAGCACAAAATGTTTCTCTCTTAAGAATTTGTTTAATTGCCTGCTATACCTGACAACTATTATTATTACTTTTGTAAAGCATATTATCTTTTGTTATAGTAATAATAAAAACAAATGCAGTTCCTCACAAAGTTACCAGTATGGTACATCTGTCTAATGCCTGGAATCTCTTAGAATACCATGCTGTGTGAAAAAATGTGTTAGCCCACCACCTCACCTAGTGGAGGCATTGCTCTTGTCTGGGCTTCCAATGGCCAATTCAGGAGATTTAGGAAGTCGATGGGAGGGAGGGATGGAAGGGAGGGGCGGTGGATTTAACAAATTGCCTGCTTCCCTCACTTTGCTTTGTAATTGTTTAATTTAAACAACTACATGTTATTTTGAAACAAAAAATAATGGACCCCACTATTTAAAAATGTCTCAAAAGGCAATCTAAATAAAAAGATAAAAAAACAGAAACATTATTGTGCTTGTGTCAACAACATGAATGATAAGCTGCAAACACAGCTGTAAGATATTTATCACAACCAAAAATAGAGAAATTAAAGTGTTGTGCTATTGTAGTGACATGTAAAAACAAATTGTGCTCAATATTGAATAAAGTCTCAAATTCCAGTCCGTATCAAAGCAAGTGATATGAATTCCAAATATAGTACAAAATAAAAAAGACATAATAAAAAACTTGATGAAAAAATGTGAATTAAAAAGTCCTGCGATCAGGTATGAAATAAATCACATTCTCTCCACTGTAGAGGCCAACCACCCAGGGCCGCTTATAAGCCAGTACAGCCGGCCCTGTTGTACCATGCCCAGCATTCTCAGCTCAGCAAGGGGGCCCGGGCAGCCTCACAGATAACCGGTGTAGCGTTAAGGGGAGTTACAAGTACTGATCTCCCTCTGCAGCTTTTAATGAAGCAGCTGACAGCCACTCCTCCTCCTCTCCCTCCCGCAGCTGACAGCTGCTTCGTTAAAAGCCACGCAGGGAGAGCAGTGCTTGTAACTTACCCCCACTGATCATCCACAACTGCCAGTTAAATGTCCCTTAATCTCTGGGCTCCCGTGTGCTCCCCGGGTCCTCATCCAGCTCCTGGAATTCTCCTCCTACTCCCCATGTGCTCCTCCAGCTCCTGGGTCCTGCTCTGGTCTCCTTCTGTGCTCCTCTGGACCTTCGTCATCCCAGATCTGTCAGAATGGAGAGGAAGGAGCCGGTAAATATGTCATTTACAGGCTCCTTCCTTTTCCGAATGAACAGAGTCAGTGACCACTAACTGTCCATTCATAACTGAGCATTGTGTTTACGGTGCCTCAGTTTATGAATGAAAAGGAGCCTCTGTCTCCAGTACATTCATCTTCTGTGCAGCTGAGGCTACAGAGAAAGGGAAAAATAAAAAATGAATGACACCATCCACTGCTCTACTGACACCATCCACTGCCCTCACAAGATTTTTGTAAAAAAATAATGCAAAAATAAAATCGTAAAACATAATTAAAAAAACCATAAATAAATTGATACTGTCTATTGCTCTACTGACACTATCCACTGCCCTACTGACACCATCCTGTACATACTACCCACCACCATATACCACACACTGTTCTACTGGAAATACTACCCATTGCAATATACTCTGCACTCCTTTCCCTTAGTGTCACTGTTGATGTCAGTGTCAGTTAGTCAGTTAAGCCAGCCATAGATGATTAGAATCTTGCCTGGTTTAGCAGGGAACAATCTATGGGTAGGCTGATTGTACCCAAGTGATAGATCGACTTGGGTACAATCAGCCTGTCCAATTGTTACATGCAATTATTTTTTGAAGGTGAGGCTGAAGGGGGCCCCATCAGGTAGCCTGTACCATTATTTCTATCAGCGTCCCTGCAACCACCACCAAGCCAGATACAATGCATTCTTACCAGAAGAGAAGGACCTCCTATCAGGAAGGCCAAACACACTTTGGGGTTACAAGGGTAATGTGCATATTCCAGGAAGGCTCACGGATACAGTAGTGGTGTCATCTCCTGATGCAATCACCAATAATACCACAAACTCCCACAAGGTAATGCAAATGAATGAAAACACTACATAGTGTAAAACCTGTCAAGCTGATATTTTATTAAAAAAGAGTAACACTCACAAAATCAGATGAGATGTACGCATAAAAGCACATCCAGGCAGGTAAAATGGTGTCCGCCTCAACTGCTGGGCAGCGTTATGACTTGTTATGTGCCCATGTCATCGCGCTATTCGGAAGTTGAGGCAGACACCATTTTACCTGCCTGGATGTATACATACTTCTCATCTGATTTTGTCAGTGCGGATTGTGGAGGGAACATGATTTATTTTTTCTCTGACCCCTGACTAAAGGGCTCTTAGTTTATTTAATATTGACCCCAATTTGTTTTTACATGTCACTTCAATAGTGCAACACTTTGATTTCTGAAAAGGTAATCTGCACGATCTTCAGTTTTCATCTTTGCTGATTTACATTTGAGGAAGTACCAAAATCCTTACTGTAGAGAGTCCAGTCCTGCAGAGATTTATATTCAGAAAAAAGTTGTAACTGAGTTATGAACTCTGGAGAGATTTCCATAAACCAGTCTTGATGCTCTGATTAGTTAATCTGTTTTTAATATAAAAAATCATTGTGGTTACATTGTGTTCACAAGAGCCAGTAAGTTGCATTCCCTCACTCATCAGACCACACTGCCTAAACCGTCAGGCATTTTAAGTGGGGAACCTTCTTTTTAATGCATACCCCATCCCACTTTCTTTTCATTTAATTTAAGTATGGTAAATTAGAGCCCACATACTCATGGCTCTCTAGCCCATTAATCTAGTTTGTAATGTTGATGTTTTGAGAGAAAACCACATATCATATTTATAGAAAAAGAAAACGTAGTGACGCTACTGTTATACTGACAAAAGTAAACTATTACATCTTGTAAAACCCATTGTTAGTTTAATTTCTCTCTTTGGTAAAGCTACATTTGCCACTGGTATCCTACACTTCCCAATATGTTGGATACCTAGGACAAAATCTTTTCATACTTTTAAAGCTAGTTAACCAAGAATGTTCACTAGATAACCCTGGATAACGCTCATAACAAGATATGTGTATTTTGGAGTGGGAAGCACTATTTATTTGCCCTGTCGGTGCGAGGCACTTTATCCCATCATAGGTATTTTCATTCCATCTGCTTTAGTGGAGACACGTGTGCATTCTGCTGGACACACAAGTGAGTGTATGCATGATCCTGCATATTGTTATTTATTATACTATGTATTATGTATTGTATACTGTGAATGTCAACCACTAAATGTATTATACTTTATTTCAGACTTGAACAAAGTTTTTTGACTCTCTAATAATTGTCCCCAGAAGAAGGAAAGCAGCCAGCTGATTCCGAAGCCTGTTGGGCTAATACACCTCCTCATGTGCATTCCCCTTTGTGCGTTATATGCAAAAGGGGCCATTGTATTAGTACAGGATCCATTTATGCATTATGATTGTCTTGCAGCTATTGTATGTTTTTGCCTTTTGATACAATGTCACTATCAACCCAGGGATGCCCCCTTGTGGTTTATATTTTTCAATAAAATTGTATACCTTTTATAATTACCTATCCTACTAGTCCAAGGGGGTTCATTCTGGTTCAGTCCATGTACTGACTCCTATTAGCATTATTCTATACAGTATGATGGCAGTATATTATCACCTGATTTCCACAACTCTTTCTGTCTAGCCTTTATTTGCTACATATTCTCTATTTACCCCTTTACCCCCTTCTACCCCTTAGCTTTCTTCCCTACATTTCCTACATTACCAGATAATTTGTATCTCCCATGGACTATGTCAGCATATACAATTACCAATCTTCAGGTTCCTCAAACTAAACGTGAAATAATTCATAAGCCTAAAGCAAATCTTAGGGGTGTGTGGGCAAATTACATAAAATATCTAGTACATTTCTCCAATAAATGCAAATTTTCCACATGTTTTGTGTATTTAGCCCTGCCGGACACAGAGGATGATCGATTATTGTATTGGGCAGCCCCAGTACCGCGTAATCGCTGTGAACAATCACAGCAGCCACAAAACAGTTGTATACAATTAATGGCTTTCATTCATAGCCACTCATTGTGTACTGTTGCGTTGATCTCTGTGATTGTTCACAGTGATCACATGGTACAGACGGGGCCAACCACAGTGCATCTGTGCCATATGTTAGCTGTGGCCAATCACAGCTTTAACAATAGTACACAATTAATGAATGGATGTTATTCATAAAAATGATTATTTATAACAGGGATCCTCACTGTTATAATAAATCATAGTGTAAAAAAAAAATCCTGATCACCTCCCTAGAGCAGTACAGTGTCACAGTGATAACACTGTACTGCTCTGGTCCCAATATGTAAAAAAATCACAAAAAAAAGATTTAAAAAGGTAAAAAAAAAAGAATGTTGTCACCAGTCAGTGTCCTTGATCACTGCCACATCAGTTATTTGATGACACTGTACTGCTCTGATGACAGAAAACAAATATAATTTAAAAAAACTCACCATGCCTCTTACTAAATACAATAGACTGTATATTTTCTAAAAAGGAGTCTTTTGGGGGATATTTGTACTGTCCTAGCATTTTAGGGTCTAAAGAAATAAGATAGGCAGTCAGTAAATTATTATTTTTTATTATTATACAGGATTTATATATTGCCAACAGTTTACGCAGCGCTTTACAACTTGAGGGTAGACAGTACAAATACAATACACTTAAATACAGTAGGAATCAGAGGGCCCTGCTTGTTGCAGCTTACAATCAAAGACGGAAGGTCAAGAGATACAAGAGGTAATAACTGTGGGGGATGTGCTGATGGAGAAGAAAAAATGTACAGTTGTTAGGTGGGAGCCAGATAGGCTTCTCTGAAGAGATGAGTTTTCAGGGATCGTCTGAAAGTAGACAAAGTAGGAGAAAGTTGGACAGATTGGGTGGGGTAGAGCATTCCAGAGGATGGGAGAGGCTCTGGGGCAGTCCCGGAAGTTAGGATGGGATGAGGTGACAAGGGAGCTAGAGAGCAGGAGGTCTTGGGAGGAGCAAAGAGATCGGTTTGGTTGGTATTTTGAGACCAGGTCAGTGATGTAGCTTGGGGCCAGGTTGTGGATGGCTTTATAGGTTGTTGTTAGTATCTTGAATTAAATTTGTTGGTTGAGTGGCAGCCAATGGAGGGATTGACATAGGGGTGTAGAAGACACCAAGCGTTTTTTAAGGTGGATGAGCCTAGCGGCAGTGTTCATAGTGGACTGGAGTTGGGATAGCCTATTTAGAGGTAAGCCAGTGAGGAGGGAGTTGCAGTAGTCAAAGTGAGAGATGACCAGGGAGTGGATTAGAAGCTTTGTGGTGTTACTGGTTAGGAAGGGGCATATCCTGGAGATGTTGCGGGGGTTGAGGCTAAATCAGGATTAACCGATTTTCAAATGTACAGTATATACCATAGTTTGTAGACTTTTCTACAGACAAAATAATATACACTGATTTGGGTTACCAAAAAAATGAAGCAGAATACATTTTGGCCTAAATGTATGTGATGCTGAAAAGTCCAACTCCTTGGATTTTTAGGAAATTAATTTTTACATAATCAAAGAATATGTTTAATTTAGTATGTAGGCTCCATTCAGAATTGACAGGATTTTAAAACATTTTAAGCCTCTTGCCGACCTTGCAATGCATATTTGCGACAGCAGCGAAGGTGGGTCTGAACACCAAGCTGCTGCACATACAGTATGTGTCTATGGGACACTGCTGTTCTTTGCTGGGAGCACACTCACTGTGCACTCCCAGCACATTGAGTTGCCACCAACAGCTCTCAGTCACTGTTTATGATTACGAACTGACCACTGTGACAGCTAATCACAGCAATGATGTGATCTGGAAGTCCGCCTCTTACTCCTACCATTAAGACCCACTTAAATGGCTGTCAAAGGCAGCAGAAAGGTTTTAAAGTGAAGTTGTACTCCATTTTAAAGTTTTAAAAAGAGAAGCCCTGCCTTAGAGCAAAATCCACAATATGCTAGAAGTTACCCATAAAAACAGATAAAAAAGTCAAATTCCCAAATCAGATTAAGTACAATTTTATCTTGGGTGCAAATAGTTGTTGCAATTTGTATTTTGTGCAGTATTTGTTTTTTATTACTAGGGACTGTCCCTAGAATACAGCAACATCTGGTCACCCTGCTTTTGACCCTACATATTAAATTAAAATTAAAAGTGAGTCATATTGAATATTTTTTCTAAAAAGCACCTAAGCCTTGAGAACTGTGAGCTATGGAAAAATAAGAGATAAGGTATATCCTGTAATGAAAGAAAATTCTTAACCATGTTTATTTTTATCATGAACTGGTTCAGTACATATTCCATCACATGTCAAACCTATTTAGTGGTAAACGTTTAGACCGCAAAAGCTTTAAAAAATGTACTTCTACATTGTTACTAAAGCCTGCGTATGGTTTCAACATGTAGCCATAAATTATAACAAATAAATCTTGCATCCCAGTTCCCAGTATGCATTATGTTTTGTTACATTAAGATTCTATTTTTATCTTTCTACATTTTGTGACCCTAAAATGTCTATTATAGAAAATGAATTGATGTAATTATATTAACCACTTGCTTACTGGGCACTTTATACTCCCTTTCTGCCCAGGCCAGTTTTCAGCGCTGTCATACTTTGAATGACAATTGCGCAGTCATTTTTTTCACACAAATAGAGCTTTCTTTTGGTGGTTTTTAATCGCCACTGGGTTTTTTATTTTTTCTTAAACAAACAAAAAAGGACCGAAAATTTTTGTTATAAATTTGCAAACAGCTAATTTTTCTCCTTCATTGATGTGCACTGATAGGCTGCACTGATAGGCACTAATAAGGTGGCACTGATGGGCACTGATAGGTGTCAATGATGGGCACTGATAGGTGGCACTCATGGGCACTGATGAGGTGGCACTGGTGGGCACTGATCAGGAGGGACTGATGAGGCTGCACTGATAGATGGCACTGATAGGCACTGATAGATGGCACTGATGGGCACTGATAGGTGGCACTGATGAGCACTGAAGGGAACTGATAGGTGGCACTGAAGGGCACTGAGAGGTGGCACTGATAGGTGGCACTGATGGGCACTGGTAGGTGGCACTGATAGGCAGCACTGGTAGGTGGCACTGATGATGAGACACTAATGGGCACTGATTGGCAGCACTGGTAGGTGGCACTGGTGGGCACTAGTTAGCAGTACTGATGGGCACTGGTAGTTGGCACTAGTGGGCACTAGTAGGTGGAACTGCTGGGCACTGCTTAGCAGCAGTGTCTGTTCAATGTCCCATTTACACAAGCCGGTAATTGGCTTATTTTTTTCTCCTCACGCTATTAGCGTGAGGGGAAAAAAACAGATTACAGGCTTCTGTTTACATCATATGATCAGCTGTCATTGGCTGGCAGCTGATCACGTTGTAAAGGACTCGGTGACCAGATGCATATTCTGGAATATGCATATAAGATGCATATTCCAGAGCTGACAGAGCTGACAGAATTAGACAGGATTTCATACTTGATGGACAATGCTGGCTACATGCTACATTTCAGGCCCTCTAATTAGTGCAGCAATAATCAGAATGACCTAAGGCAGTGATGGCGAACTTTGGCACTCCAGATGTTTTGGAACTACATTTCCCATGATGCTCAACTACACTGCAGAGTGCATGAGAATCATGGGAAACATCTGGGGTGCCAAGGCTTGCATCACTGACCTAAGGCATGCATCTTTAAGATTCAGCAAACAGAATTTTGATCATTTTGCTGTACATTTATGTGCCAATAAATGTACAGTTTTTTTCTGCTGAAAGATTCATCTCTGATTGGTGCTGCATTACTCCAGGACCTGTGTTTATAAACACCATCTACTATTTCCTGTTGAGCATCCTCAAATCTCTGCAACAGATGTAGGAACACCCACAACCTTTCAATTAAGGTACGGGGTGGGGTTGGACATTCAAGGCGAACCCAGTTTTTTGGGGGTTGTGGATGCAGTGATATAATACACAGTTTTTCAAACAATAGACACAAACTACCAATCAGTGGCGGCTGGTGAAATTTTAGGATGGGGGGTGCCAGACCCTGCCCTTCCTTTTTGACCCCTCCCACTACTCATAAGCCCCACCCATTATAGTTTCCACCCATTGTGTCAGGAGTATACAGCCCAGCATCACCAGATAGGGATTTACAGAGTCACCAGATAGGGTATACACATCACCAGATAGGGGTATACACAGAGTCACCAGATAGGGTATACAGAGCCACCAGATAGGGGTATACAGAGCCACCAGATAGGAGTATACAGAGCCCCAGATAGGATATACAGAACCACCAGATAGGAGTATACAGTATACAGAGCCTCAGATAGCAGTATACAGAGCCCCAGATAGCAATATACAGAGCCCCAGATAGGAGTATACAGAGCCCCAGATAGCAGTATACAGAGCCACCAGATAGGGGTGTACAGAGCCATCAGATAGCAGTATATAGAGCCCCAGATAGCAGTATACTGAGTGCCAGATAGGAGTATACAGAGCCACCAGATAGGAGTATACAGAGCCCCAGATAGGAGTATACAGATCCACCAGATAGGGGTATACAGCGCTACCAGATAGTAGTATACAGAGCCCCAGATAGGATATACAGAGCCACCAGATAGCAGTATACAGAGCCCCAGATAGCAGTATACAAAGCCCCAGATAGAAGTATACAGAGCCACCAGCGCACTATACAGAGCCCCAGATAGGAGTATACAGAGCCACCAGAGCAGTATACAGAGCCCCAGATAGGAGTATACAGAGCCACCAGAGCAGTATACAGAGCCCCAGATAGGAGTATACAGAGCCCCAGATAGTAGTATACAGAGCCACCAGAGCAGTATACAGAGCCCCAGATAGGGGCTTGTGGCACTGACAGACCCCCCTTGAAGTCTAATAGCAGGCTGGCAGTGTGCAGAGTCCAGTGAGCGGGGAGCGTGCTGTAGTGTGCAGAGCCCGGCGGGTGGGGAGTGTGCTCCCAATGCTCTGATGACATCCTCCTTCTCCTCCCAGTTAGGTGTCCAATAGGATCGCCTGTCTTCTCTGCCAATCAGGAAACCGATAACATACCGAGGCTTCCTGTTTGGCTGAGAGCGGTTCCCAGTTAGAAAGGCAACTGTTCATTTGCCTTTGTAAGGGGTGGGGTGGCACGCTCTGGGCCACAAGCCACACTTTAATGAAGCAAATTAGAGCCTACGGATCTAATGAGATGCTTCATGGACACCCCCCACTGTGTTAATTCATGCGGCTGGCGCCACAAAGGGGATGGCCGTATGAATGGGGGGTGGTCACGGGCAGTCATGGATAGTCACATGGGCGGCCATGAATCTATCCATGGCATAGAGGGGGTGGCTGGAGAGAGGGGACGGCACTCGTGCGCCCTGATGGACGGCCGCCACTGCTACCAATAAAGCATTCACTGACCTTTTAACATAGGTCAGGTGGCTTAAAAGGGCCAATACCAAGGGCTTTGTTATGTGTCAGATTGCTCAAGATAAAAGCCATTTGTCAGGGTGAGTTGGAGTAGATTGGATACCCTGTCAGTCTGTGTATTGGGAGCATTAATTGCTGCTATACAGTACTCTATACACTGCTATCCTCAGAGCCGGTTCAAGGAGTTCTGCAGTCTGGGCCTTTTTTACCACAGCTTCTGCCACAAACACTGTTGTGGTCTGCAGCCTTTGCCTACAGTGTATCAGTTGTAGAATAACTACTAGTTATTTGGGTATCATATGCACGTTGAGTGCAGCTCCTCAATGTTACCAGGCAGCAGAAAAAGCCCACACTCCTCCTCCTCATTCCTCACCAATGACGAGCAAATTGAGAAAGGTTCAGTTCTCTGCATATTCTTTAAATTTGCTAGGAAGTTCACCAATACTGAACATAGCAGCAAACTCTATTGAAGTTTATTTGTTATTATTTTTTGACTTATTAAGGCTAACGTGCAGGGTTTTATCAAACGTAATGTATGGGTAATGGGGCAATTACCCAATGGGGACAAGGGGTACCAATGCAAGATAAAAAATAAATATCAAGTTGCAGATGCAGTACAGTGACATTTTTATTAACAAACAGCAACCTGGACCTGTCATTTAGCAGCTGCAGCAGTACCAAAGCTACTAGTGCTACCAGCTTTTGTTTGTAAACAAACCATCTGATCTGTCATTTAGTGGAGGTGCTTGCTTCTGTTTTTAACCAATGACCATATTTGATGAATGACATCACCTAAGATCCACACTGGCTTGTTTACATACAGATGCCAGTGGGAAACTGTCATTTTTCATTTGGGTAGTGGTGGGGCAACTTGGCCAGTCAGCATAGTGGCGAGTCAACATTGTTAGGCAATGCTCTTCATGATTGACTTGCTGGATGACATAATGATACTGAATTTAGGTCATGGGATATTGCTTATCCCTTTTTTATTGCTGCTTTTATTTTGAATGGTATTCTGGCTCTTTGGGAAGAAGAAAAACAGTGTAGAGTCCCCCTAAAAATTCCTAAAGATCCTTATTTACACAAGCAGTGCACCCCCTTCCTTAACCAGACCAGACCACATGCCATCAATGTTGTGAGGGTACCTTGCAATGGAGGGGGCAAAGGCTCCCCTCATCGCACAGCACCTTGTCCTTATGATGTGGACAGGGGTCTCATCTCACAATGGATAAGGGTCTTTTATGGGGACCTAACTCCTTTTTTCCTTAATTACTTACCCACCGGAGCCCTTTTTTACATTTGTTAGTTACAACTTAAAAACAGTTTTTGTTGCTAGAAAATTACTTTAGAACCCCGAAACATTATATATATATTTTTTTTCAAACACCCTAAAGAATAAAATGGCGATCATTGCAATACTTTTTGTCACACAGTATTTGCACAGCTGTCTTTCAAGCGCGATTTTTTTGGAAAAAACTCACTTTTTTGATTTAAAAAAATAAGACAATAGTAAAGTTAGCCCAATTTTTTTGTATATTGTGAAAGAGGATGTTACACTGGGTAAATACAGTAGATACCATACATGTTACAGTTGAAAATTGCGCACACTTGCGGAATGGCGATATTGCGGCTGACCTGTCGGACGTTTTTGACACTTTTTTGGGACCAATGACATTTATACAGCGATCAGAAATGTAAATATCCACTGATTACTGTGTAAATGTCATTGGCAGTGAAGGGGTTAACCCGCAGGGGGCAGTGAAGGGGTTAACTATGTTCCCTGGGTATGTTCTAACTGTGGGGGGGGCGGGCTTGGCAGGGGCATGACAGATCTAACTGATACCAGTGACAGGGATCAGTAGATCTGTCATGCCCCCCCTCACAGAACAGGGAACAGGTTTACATCGGCGGTTCCCCATTCCGGCTCTCTGGAAGGAGATCGCAGGTCTCCGGCGGACATCGGGTCCGCCCGACCCAGGGGCATGCTCCTGCAGCGGGCACGTGCGCAGGCCGCTCGCGCCCATGGGAGCGCGCCCAGCACGAGCCAAATGGGAGGACATCTATAGGCATTTTAGTGCCGCGCTGTAGCCGTCATTCGGCTATGGCGGTGGCGCAAGGTGGTTAAAAATATTTAAAGGTTACCAGGTTAGAGGTGCAGAGGAGGTCTTTTGCTAGAATTATTGCTCACACAATCATGGCTATACCTCACACGTGTGGTTTGAACACCGTTTTCATATGCGGGTGTGACTTATGTATGTGTTTTCTTTGCTACGCAAGCTTGCGGTGGCGCTTTAACCGTTTCGTATCCACGTCATAGCCAACTGATGGCTACAGCACGGATCTAAATTGCCGGGAGGTCATCAATAGATGTCCTCCCCTTTGGCTTGTGCCAGGCACGCTCTCAATGCCACACACCGCGTGAGTGTGCCCGCGGGTTGGGCGGACTCGATGTCCGCCGGAGACCCACGATCTGGTCACAGAGAGCCAGAACGGGGAACTGCCGATGTAAACACAGCGGTTTCCCGTTCTGTGAGGGGTGCATGACAGATCTACTAATCCCTGTGATTGGGATCAGCTAGATCTGTTATGCCCCTTTTAGCCCCACCCCCCCACAGTTAGAACACATACAGGGAACACATTTAACCCCTTCACTGCCCCCTTGGTGTTAACCCCTTCCCTGCCAATGACATTTATACAGTAATCAGTGTCTATTTTTAGATTTGATCGTTGTATAAATGTCATTGGTCCCAAAAAAGTGTCAAAAACGTTAGACAATCTGCTGCAATATTGCAGTCCCGATAAGAATCGCAGATCGCAGCCATTAGCAGTAAAAAAAATAAAATAATAAAAACGCCATAAACCAATGTCCATAGATTGTAGTCGCTATAACTTTTGCGCAACCCAACTAATATACTCTGATTGCGATTTTTTTACCAAAAATATGTATCAGAATATATATCGGCCTAAACTGATTAATACATTCGTTTTTTTAGTTTTTAGTTTTGGATATTTAATATAGCAAAATGTAAAAAAATTGGGTTTTTTTTCAAATTCGTCGCTTCTTTTTTGTTTATAGCACAAAAAATAAAAACCCACGGAGGTGATCAAATACCACCAAAAGAAAGCTCTATTTGTGGGAAAAAAAGGACGCCAATTTTGTTTGGGTACAACGTCGCACGACCGCGCAATTGTCATTCAAATAGTGACAGCGCTGAAAACTGAAAATTGGTCCGGGCAGGAGGGGAGTTTAAGTGCCCGGTAAGCAAGTGGTTAAAAAATGTTTTCCTTTTTTTAAATGTATTTATTTATTTTTAGGACTGTTCCTTTAAAAAAAAAAAAATTCTGATCACTTTTATTGCTATCACAAGGAATGTAAACATCCCTTGTGATAGTAATATGTGGTGACAGGTACTCTTTGTGGAAGGATGGGGGGTCTAAAAGACCCCCCCATCCCTCCTTTGCACTTCACAGTATTCAGATCGTCAACAACGACAATTCTGAATACTGTCATTTTTTTTAAATCAGCGCCGTTAGAGGCCGAGTAAACCAAAAGTGACCTGACGTCGCTTCCGGAATTTGACGGAGACCCGATCGGAGCCGGTTCCGGCTTTCTTCAGGTCTCCTCCTAGCTGCTGGCCATATCCCGATACCGCCACTTAAAGCAGCCACCGTTTATAAACGGTGATTTGCGTTAAGTGATTAAAGGGAGTTGGGTCCTCAAAAACAACCCAAGAAAGCACAGTAAAAGTATGCAAACTCCATGCAGATAGTGTCCTGATCAGGATGAGAACTGGAGTTCCCTGTGTATCTTTTTTATTTACATCTTCCTCTGCAAGGAGAAGAAGATACAACGCATCTTCCTCTCCAGTCAGGAGAGGAAGTAAACACAAGGGCGGGCTCACAGTGAATGATCACTGTGATAGCCAATCAGAGGTGATCAGGTGACCTGGGAAACCAGGAATCCTAGATCCCAATTGTTAGTATGAGACTCTGGGTTTTGGTGACAGCCTGGTCTCTGTGCTGGGAGCTTGCTGTGTGTCACGATCGCAGCACAAATGTATACATATATGCAGCATTGGTAGGAAGGGGTTAAAAGGATTGGAGTTTTGCCCATGTCTCCCTCAAAATTGCAATAAAAGGAGAACATTCTCTTTTTGCACTGATACATGCATTGACACTGTTCCCCTATGCGAATGTGCAGCTCCCTTATTATTATCCCCACTTTTGACTATCTGTTGCTTATTAGCCTTGAAAATGGGCAGATTTGGGAGTGCACATGTGCGGGACTGCCGTGAAGACGCTCTGAACGGGAGCTTCAACCCACTCCGGCCCTTCATGATCCCTCTGGCCATAATCACGTAGCATCCCTGCTACCCCCCACTACCACAACCATCGGAGACCCCAATGCACCGGCCTATAAGTCAGGAGAGCCCCCCCAAAAAAGAGGTTGACGCCAGCTGCACTTTGAGACACAGGCCCGGGATCATCCAAGATAGCGGCCGTGGCTCCAACACACAGCAGCACGGAGGACGCAGGCACTATAGCGGATACCCTGGAAGGTGATGACCAGGCTTGTGCCCCTCCAGCAACTTCTACTACTCCTCTCCCAGGGAAACCTGGTTTCCCCAGCATCCACTGAAGCGCTTCTGAGGAGAACAATGGAGGATGCCTTATTCACTACTAGGAGCGACAGCCCTTTCTGCCACATGGGCTTACACCAAATCTCCCCTATCCCTCAAAGCCAATCTCCTGACATGTGCTTTTCTGAAATGCTGGCAGCAGGCCTTGAACAAAACGCGGCCCATATAACAGAGACATTAAGGCTGATATTCATAACCTCGGCACCCACATTGAGGCCATAGAGCAAGCAGTAGACAACACCACTGCAAGGGTCAATCAGAATACCCACTGTATCCAAATCCTCCAGGACCAGCTAGATGCAGCCCTATCCAAAATCGACGACCACAAGAACAGAAGCAGGCGGTACAACTTTCGTGTCAGAGGGCTACCTGAATCAATCTTGGACGTCCAAGGATTGTCAAATCCTTCATCATAGACCTGTTACCAGACACCTCAGACCACAGGCTCGAATTGGATAGAGCTCACAGAGCCCTGCAACCTCCACATCAGGATGGCCTTCCCAGGGACATCATTGTTAAACCGCATTACTACACCATCAAAGAGGAGATCATGAGGAAATCTCGAGAGGCTGAAAATCTCTCACTCCAGGGCCACCCCATCCAGGTGTTTGGTGATGTCTCCCCTACCACTATCCAAAAGAGGCGCTCACTCAAACCCCTTTGTCCTCCCTGTCACAAAAAATGATTAAATATTGGTGGTCATTCCCCTTTTGCTTACAGTTCATATACCGTAACAAAATTTCAACTTTTCAGGAGGGTGAACGTATCCTCTTCTGATTGGGAATCATCTCTCAGGACCCCACACCCTCTTCATCTGATGCCTGTCTCAGCTCTTCCAAGAGACCTCCCCCAGGGAATCCTCTTACCCCCTTATGGAACTCACAACAAAGCAAGAGGCAACGAGATTCTAGACCTCCACGCTGACCGCAACAGCTGACTCTCCCAGAAATTTTCTCCTGAGTCTTCGATCATGGACTGAGGATTTTAGTGCACCTCCAGGGTGCCCAAGGACATTGCTTCACTCTCGTATTCCCTTGATGAGGCCCTCATCTCCACCTCCACCTCATCACTACCTGAAGGACTGGGATTATGTTTTGTCTCTACACCCTCTGTTTTCCACTGTTGCAGCACAAGCTGTTTTCCATTTACTTGTTAAGTTTACAGTCTCTTAATCCATAATGGAAATTTCTGGGGGTTTTTTTTTGTTTTTTTTGCTCCCTTGAAAGGTTTCCCCCGTTTCTCTATAGTCCTAGCAGGCTTTTATTTGTGTTTTGTTAAATAGACCGGGGGGGGCTCCCTGGCCGGAGCGGTTAGACATGCACCTCCTCCCACAGGTGACACAAGGCAGTTTGACCTCAATCTCCATTGGGACGGTAACCTAGGCCTAGGTTGCCAATTTCCCTTGACTCCCTATTTGGTGGTCACGGTAGGCTCAGGCGGGTCCTGTCCTACCCCTCAGGAGCCAGAACCGCCTACTGGCTCTAAACTTTTACCTTGTTCCTTTTTGCCTACTCTTACTTATACTCCTTGTTTCACTTCCCCTCTTCTTCTTTCCTATTTCTCTCACCCCCTATACTCTCCTCTCCTTCTCTTACACTAATGCTTTTCCTATTACTTTTTAGAAGAATGCCCCTTCTTCTGAGATCCAAATGTGGCTCCCCTTCTCACTGACCTTCAAGGGACGACTCTTCGTTTCTGCTCATCCATCTTGAGGCCCTCCCCAAAACTCCAGGGGTAAGTTTTATTGATACTCTAGTGCTTTTCCTTCCTCACATCCATGGCTAATTCTTCCCACCTAAAGCCCAATCTCAAAATAGCTACCCATAACACACAGGGCCTAAACTCACCTTCCAAAAGACGTAAGGACTTTGAATACTAGCATTCCAAGGGCTTTGATGTTTTATTGCTTCAGGAGACCCATTTCCCCCAAAATTATAACCCTTCCTTCCTTTATAAAAAATACCCATCCTTTTATTTGGCTAATGCTGAATCTAAAAAAAGGGGAGTAGCTATTCTCATCTCTAGGAATTCACCATTTACTCATTCTCATACCATTAGAGATCGGGAAGGCTGCTATATTTTAGTCAAGGGAGACATTAGTGGTAACACATACACATTCATATCTTATTACACCCCCAATCAGGGCCAGGCAGCCTTCTTCACTTCCATGCTCCAATTTCTCACCCCTTTCTTTGAAGGGACCCTGATAATAGGAGGAGACTCCAATTTAGCGTTTGACAATTTGCTAGACAAATCGGCTTCAGGGATCCCCGATCCAAATGTCCCCTAAACAGAGTTTGAAAATCAGCCATCTCATTCATTCCTACAATTTGGTAGACTCATGGAGGGAGGCTAACCCCACGTCCAAGGATTTCACGCATTTCTCGGCACCTCACAATACATATGCGAGAATAGACCACATCTTTTTTCCCACTTCCAATATTCATAGAATACTCTGAGCATCGAGCCTTAATGTCCCATGGTCGGATCACTCATTAGTCATACTCATGATCGGAGGTTCCCCGTCACCAGAAGGTCCTTGTCAATGGCGCTTAAATGAATCCATTATATCTGACCCAATTCATGGAACCATGATTGGAGAAGATATACGGGAATATTTTCTCATTAACGATTCTGCTGAAACCTCCCCTAGTTCTCTCTGGGGGGGCATAAAGCAGTAATCAGGGGAAAACTTATCCAATTAGGCTCTCAACTAAAATGCGAATGCCAGGTCGACTTGAAAAAGCTAGAGAATACGTTTAAACGGGCCAGTAGATCTCATAAACACCTACTCACAGCAGACTCTCTAGCAGCCCTGGGTGCTGCAAAACTGGCTCTTACCGTGACCCTAACATCAGCAGCTAAGAAATACCTTCAATGGACGTCAGGACAATTCTATTTATCTGGTAATAAGATAGGCCCTCGCCTAGCTTCTAAATTGTCCCCTAGATATAAGCTTCTCTCTTGCCCTAAGATTAGAGTTGATCGAACCCTTAGAAGTCCGGGTTTGGCAGGTTCGGCCAAACTTCGGGACAAAGTCCGGGTTCGGGAACGGACTTGACCCGAACTTTGAACCGGACCCCGAACCCCATTGAAATCAATGGGGACCCCAACGTTTAGGCACAAAAATGGCTGTAACAAAGTCCTGGCAAGTCCTAGAGGTCTGCAAAAGGAAGGAAAATGGGGGTGAGAGTTGGACAAGTGCCCTACAAAGAAATGGGGATAGGGAAATAACTTAAAATAATTTTTAAACTAAAATCACATAAAAAAATCAAAAATGGAGGTGGATGTGGAGTTGGAGGTTGAGGAGGCGGTGAAAGTGGCGGTGGAGGAGGAGGAGATAGCCAACACTGTTTTTTTTATTTTTGTGCAAGAAGTCATCTTCAAGTTGTACAGGGAAAGTTTCCAGCTGTTGCTTTGAGGGAAAGATTATTGTTCTAAAATCATCTCCAAGTTGTATAGGCAAAGTTTATTCTAGCCGCATAGAGCCATATTAGTGCTGTAAAATCATGTCCAAGCTCCATTCACTAAGTGTATTGTAGCCGCATAGAGCCATATTAGTGTTCTAAAATCATGTCCAAGCTCCATTCACTAAGTGTATTGTAGCCGCATAGAGCCATATTAGTGTTATAAAATCTATTGTGATTATACCGAGATACGCCGATGTTATGTGAATCACTTACCTCGAACCTGTACTAAAA
>BLSH010555554.1:424538-441635 GCA_018402905.1 Glandirana rugosa | reverse complement strand
TCTTTACTATAACTTTCGGCACCCTCCGATAGTCGGCTGGGTCCCTTCTCCACATATAACTTTTATTTTCTCCAGGGTCTTGTTTTGGAACCCCCTGGGGCTGTCTCTTTCCTTCGCGTCTCCTCCTCCATCGTAACATACACTGTGACTTCCACGCTACCCTATCCATCCTACTCTCGGTGCCTTCTCGTGTCAGTGCCTCTGACTCCCTCATTTCAAAAAACTAGTCCTACCCCCCCAGTAGTCATCACAACTCGCTTGGGCCTGACATTGCAAGCCCAGGCATGGCTTGAAATCCCACAGGCACCGTGCCTGGGCACCCGAACGATTTTTGAAATGTCCGGGTCCGGGTCCGTGCCACGGACACCCTAAAGTTCGGTACGGACCCGAACGTTACAGTCCGGGTTCGCTCAACACTACTGATGACCCCCCCATCCTGATCAAAAAACTTTACTCCCTCAGTCTCCGTGACTGTGCTCTTCCGTGGCTCTCATCCTACCTATCCCATCGCACCTTCAGTGTCACATACAATGCTACCTCCTCCTCTGCGCTTCCTTTCTCTGTCGGGGTCCCCCAAGGTTTTGTTCTGGGACCTCTTTTATTTTCAATATACACCTCTTCCCTGGGTCGGCTGATAGCCTCCCACGGCTTTCAATATCATTTCTACGCTGACGATACCCAAATCTACCTCTTCCCCCCAACTCACTCCATCAGTCTCCTCACGCATCACTAACTTATTAACAGACATATCTGCCTGGATGCCACACCACTTCCTCAAACTCAACTTGTCCAAAACTGAACTCCTAATATTTCCTCCCCCACGTACTGTTTCCCCTGACTTCTCTGTCAAGAGCAATGGCACAACCATCCACCCATCCCACATGTCAGGGTGCTTGGTGTTATCCTGGATTCTGAACTCTCCTTTTCGCCCCACATCCAATCGCTTTCTAAGGCTTGCCGCCTCAACCTCCGCAACATCTCTAAAAATACATCCTTTCCTAACCAATGAAACCACAAAGCTCCCGATTCACTCCCTGGTCATCTCTTGCCTCGACTACTGCAACACCCTCCTCACTGGCCTACATTTAAATAGACTATCCCCCCTTCAGTCCATCATGAATGCAGCTGCCAGGCTCACCCACCTTACAAACCGTTCAGCGTCTGCCACCCCTCTCTGCCAATACCTCCATTGGCTTCCACTCGCCCAACAAATTAAGTTCAAAATACTAACAATGAGCTACAAAGCCATCCACAACTCTGCTCCCATCTACACCACCAGCCTAGTCTCAAAATACCAACCTAATCATCCTCTTAGCTCCTCCCAAGACTTCCTGCTCTCCAGCTCCCTCCTCACCTCCTCTCATACTCGCCTCCAAGACTTCTCCCGAGCCTCTCCCATCCTCTGGAACTCCCTACCCCAATCTGTCAGACTATCCCCAAATCTATCCACCTTTAGGCGATCCCTGTAAACTTTTCTCTTCAGGGAAGCATATCCTGCCACCACCTAACAACTACACTTCTTATTTTCTCAATCAGCTCATCCCCCACAGTTATTGCCCTTTCGTATCATTTAACCCTCCCTCCTAGATTGTAAGCTCTAACGAGCAGGGCCTTCTGATTCCTCCTGTATTGAATTGTATTGTTATTGTACTGTCTGCCCTAATATTGTAAAGCGCTGCACAAACTGTTGGCACTATATAAATTATAAATACTGTATAATAATAATAATAATAATTTATCCTCCTAGAGCGGTGGTTCTCAACTCCTGTCCTCAGGACCCACCAACAGGCCAGATTTTAAGTATTGCCTTGGGGAGATGCAGACTAGAATACTGCAATTACTGAGCAGCAAATGATATCACCTGTGATGTATTTCAGTTATCTTGCAAACCTGGCCTGTTAGTGGGTCCAGAAGCATTGCTGCCTATTACAAATACAAAAAGCTCTGTGTACGCTTCTCCTCCATTATGCTTCATTTGTGTACTGAGCTCTGGCACCACTCAGCCTGGGCTGTCACCTGAAGCTCCTCACTTGCTTCACCTCCAGTCATGATATTGATAGTGAGGGATAAGCTCACTACACAGAATAAGAAAGAGTGGTCAATTGACTGTAAAATATACCATAAGGTACTTTGAAGGCAATTTCTCATAAAACACTATCAGAGGGAGACAGCAATTTGTTTTGTAACATTTAGTCCACGGATGATGAGCTTGGTTTCCATTTGTAAAGTCTGCATATAGACTTTACAGTTTCCATACAATTTTCTTTATATTTACATGCATATATGTAGTTCAAAGTGCAAAAGTAATCCATGGAATGTAACGCCACGCACTCACATTTGGTGAATATAGATATTAAGCAGTCAAAGTGAGAAATGTATGACCAGCCAAAAGTGAATCTGTACTTTGCTCATAATTATTATTATCATTATACAGGATTTATATAGTGCCGACAGTTTGTGCAGCCCTTTTCAACAGGGCAGACAGTACAATTACAATACAATTCAATTTATTATTTATTGTTAGTATTTTGAATGTATTTTCTTGGGCTAGTGGCAGCTAATGGAGGGATTGGCAGAGAGGGGTTGCAGACTCTGAGCAGTTTGTAAGGTGGATGAGTCTGGCAGCAGCATTCATGAACTGAAGGGGGGTTAGTCTATTTAAAGGTAAGCCAATGAGGAGGGAGTTGTAGTAGTCGAGGTGAGAGATAACCAGGGAGTGAATCAGGAGCTTTGTGGTTACATTGGTTAGAAAGGGATGTCGTTTAGAGATGTTGCGGAAGTTGAGGCAGCAAGCTTTGGAAAGTGATTGGATGTGGGGCCAAAAGAAGAGTTCAGAGGCCAGGATAACACCTAGCACCCCGACATGTGGGGATGGGTGGATGGTTGCGCCATTGCTCTTGACAGAAGTCAGGGGAGGAGGCACGTGGGGGAGGAAATATTATGAGCTTCGTTTTGGACAAGTTGAGTTTGAGGAAGTGGTGTGACATCCAGACAGAGATATGTCTGTTAGTAAGTTAGTGATGCATGAGGAGACTGATGGAGAGAGTTGAGGAGTGGAGAGATAGATTTGGGTGTCATCAGCGTAGAAATAATATTGAAAGACGTGGGAGGTTATCAGCTGACCCAGAGAAGAGGTGTAGTAGGAAAATAAGAGAGGTCCAAGAACAGAACCTTGGGGGCCCCCGACGGAGAAGGGAAGAGGGGAGGGGGAAGTAGAATTGTAAGTGAGACTGAAGGTGCATTGGGATAGCTAGGATGAGAGCCACCGAAGAGCACAGTCACGGAGAGCGAGGGAGTAACGTTTTTTGAGGAGGAGGGGGTGGTCAACCATATAATAGGCAACCAAAAGGTCCAGAAGTAGGAGTACAGAATAGTGGTACAGAATAGTGGTCGTTGGTTTTTGTGGTTAGTCGGTCATTTGTGAGTTTCCCTCATGTGACAACACTGGTGACTGAATGAATGCTGCAATGTGGTAGGAGCATGAGTTATATGCTTTCTCATGTCTAGAACTACCCAGGGTTTAGTTTTTATTATTGGAGGCTGAACAAAAAATATATGTGTGTGTGTGTGTGTGAGGGGAGGGGTGGTGCTACTAAAGTCAATCTGTTTAATTATTTTGTACTTAGAGTTGTAAAACAATGCTTAGGGGCTCGCCTCCTAGATTAGATCCAACAGTATTTGGTTTTACATATTTAGTAGATCAAAATTGTATAATGTACACTTAAATATACATACCTAACACTAAGATCTTTTTATTTAGTTTTGGAATGCATAAAAAACTGTTAAAATACATATCAGTTTTTTCATCTGTGTTCTAATAGAAAGAATTCCCTTCATTCCTTGTTCTGTAGATAAAGCAGGAAGCAAGAGCAAACCTTTACAAAATAAGATAAATCAAAAGGCTTTCCCCGAATTAAAGCTAAATTCTGGGCAGATATAAAAGACACCAACAAATGCAGTTCTGTAATACTTAATACATCATTAAATGTATTACATAAATGCAAGCAAATACCTCAATTTGACCCAGTATCAGCCGTTTGCAGTCTAGTAACAGAAAAAAAAAATAGTACACAGATCTTCATTGAAGGTAAATAGTGCAACAAAAGCTGACTTTGTTATTATATTTTTAAAGAACTATCTATCTTGTGTAATTTGGCTATAGTTGTGCTTTAACGTGGATGCTTAGGCTACAAATAAGTTTGCTTAAAAACTCTGCCTCTCCCTCCTTCTGCCTATGTGTTATACAATTTGTAAAAGAGATGTGTGTAAATACTATTTTTAATCTGCTTTGATGCGCCCAAATAATTCAGAAGTTCCCCTGTGACGGTGATCAGTTGCTAAAGGGGAGAGGAGGAGGCACCAACAACAGATGGGCAATGGAAGTTAGCGAGGGATGATACAACTCCATTGTCAATTGCTCATTGAACCAGGGTGCCACTGTCTCTGCATTACATGATTGCACTAGAATAGACTAAAAAAGGTATTTTCGCACATCTCTTTTATATACAGTATACAGTATACATTGGTAGGAGGGGGGCAGTGTTTTTAGCAGACTTATAAGTAGTCTAAACTTCCACTTTAAGTTTCGCCAGTGGTAGATTTCTTCACTATTTCTCGTGGTATATGCGTTTTATTGAGTTCATTCCAGCCAGGATCTCTGTTTGAGGGCATGATAGCCCATGAGAAGAAAAGCAACCGCTCCAGGTGAAAAAGTAAAGAGTCCCAATCACTGTGTGCGCGTCCGGTCCGCGAACCATATCATGTAGCAATCAGAGAAGAATGTGGAGACAGCACTCCAGCGGATAGGAAGTAGTAATCCAATTTATTTAAATCATGAATACATAGATGAAAATCCAAAACATTCAAAAATGTCTGAGAAACATGTCCAATAGCAAGTAGATAGAAAAACAGGAGCAATAGATTAACGCGTTTCACAAAATGAAGATTCGCTTAGCCATAATCTAGGATCATGATAGCCCATGTTTATTTAACCGCTTGCCGACTGCCGACTCCAGTCTGATGGCAACAGAGTGGCTCGTTATCGCAAACCGCCATCATATGACGGCGACTGCGATAACTATTGCTGTGAGCGTGTGCGCGCTCACTGTGTCCGGGGGGGCCAGAGAGCTGGTAGGGCGGACTCGATCGCCGCTGGCTACCCGCGATGGCCCCCCCGTAGTGAGAGAATGGAGGTCCATGTAAGTAAACAAGGATCTCCGTTCTCATAGAGGGGGAAGGGCGATGATCACAGGCTTCCTCTATATGGAAGCCGTGATAATCCCCTTTCCCCAGCCAGGGCAGCCCGCACACAGTTAGAACACGCCCAGGGAACACAGTTAACCCTTAGAGCACCCCCTGCAGGTTAACCCCTTCACTGCCAATGGCATTTACACAGTAATCAGTGCATTTTTATAGCACTGATCGCTGTATAAATGCCAATGGTCCCAAAAAATGTCAAAATGGTCCGACATGCAATATCGCAGTACTGCTAAAAATTGCAGATCGCCCGCCATTTCTAGTAAAAAATAAAAAAATAAATAAAAACCCCAGAAATGAATTCTCATCGTCCGTAAACGCGGCAACTTTTGCGCAAACCAATCAATAAATGCCGATTGTGATTTTTTTTACCAGAAATATGAGGAAGAATATAAATCGGCCAAAACCAATGGGAAAAAATGTTTTTTTATATATTTTTTGGGGATTTGTATTTTAGCAAAAAGTAAGAAATTTGTGTTTTTTTGCAAAATTGTCGCTCTTCTTTTGTTTATAGCGGCGATCAGAAATGACACAGAGGTGATCAAATACCACCAAAAGAAAGCTCTATTTGTGGGAAAAAAGGACGCAAATTTTGTTTGGGTACAACGTCACACGACCACTGCTCTGGTCCTAAAGTGTGAAATCCTTCCGGGGCTGAAGTGGTTAAAAGAAAGTTCAAGGAAAACAATAATCACAGAGTTTCCTGCACAGGGAGTTCCACCATCACTGTACAAACACAAACTTTTGGCCTAGTGGCTCATTAACGTTCAGTAGCTCTCCTGGCTATAAGGTTCAATAGCCCTCTTGGCTAAAGTGACATCCTAGCCCCCCTGGCTTGTAAGCGTTCCGCTGCGTGCGTGATCGCGGATCACAACTGCCTCCTCGCAGATGTGGACAACCAGACTGCCTCCTGCAATCTTAGTCCCCTGGAGAACGCCTGTCTCTGCAGTGTGTGTGGCCCAGAAGTCTGGTCCTGACTGCTCTTAACAGCCCCCACCCAGCTGGACAATCAGTGTCCTGGTAGGTCACAAAACCCGGACCCAGGACTAGGGATTTCATCCCACCCAGGTCTATAAAAAATCCCCGGGCCCCAGGTCCCAAAACAGACTTTAAAATGAAGTGAGGAAACTTAAAAGCCAGTTTCCTCTCAACTGCACGAATCCCCTGGAGCCCCTCAACCTGCCAGGTTGAGAATCCTGCGTCATTCTCACTGACTAGTTACTGGCAGGGAAACGCTCTGACACATATCCTCCCCCTCTGTTCTGAACCCGTAGGGGGGGACACACCCAGCCACACTCTCAAGTGGGGCCCCTCTGCACCAGCTGACAGCTGCGTGGGCCCACTATTTTCTTTGGGAGTGTATCCATGCACGCCCTAGCCTGCATCCTAATGGGTTCTGCTTCATTGCTATGGACAACGGCCTGTCTATAACCACTTCAATACCAAGCCTGTTTTTTGGGTTCGGTGTATACGAGTTAAAAACTGTTTTTTTGCTATAAAATTAATTAGAACCCCCAAACATTATGCATTTTTTTCTAACACCATAGAGAATAAAATGGCGGTCATTGCAAAACTTTATGTCACCCTGTATTTGCGCAGCGGTCTTCCAAGCGTGCTTTTTTTTTAATAAATTCCGTTTTCTAGTTAAAAAATAAGAAAATAGTAAAGTTAGGCCAATTTTTTTCCATATTGTGAAAGATAATGTTACGCCGAGTAAAATGATACCCAACATGTCATGCTTCAAAATTGCGTCCGCTTTGCGGAATGGTGACAAACTTTTCAACTTAAAAATCTCCATTGGCGACATTTAAAAAATTCTACAGGTTAGCAGTTTGAGTTAGAGAGGAGGTCTAGTGCTAGTATTATTGCTCTCACTCTAACGATTGCGGCGATACCTCACATGTGTGGTTTGAACACCGTTTTCATATGTGGGCGGGACTTACATATGCGCTCGCTTCTGCGCGCAGCTCGTGGGGACAGGGCGCTTTACATTTTTTTTTAATTATTTATTTTACTTTTTACTTTTTATTTTTGCACCACTTTTATTCCTATTACAAGAAATGTAAGCCTTCCTTGTAATAGAAAAAAACATGCCAGGACCTCTTAAATATGATATCTGGGGTCAAAAAGACCTCAGATCTCATATTTACAGTAAAATGCAAAAAAAAAAAAAGTTATTTGAAAAAAATGACAGTCCAAAAAAAAATGGGCCCTTTAAGACCGTTGGGCGGAAGTGACTTCTGACGTATTTTCCGCCCTGCCGTATTATGGAGCCGAGTAAGCGGCTTCAGCCACTCACTTGGCTCACGGACACTGGAGGGAGAGGATCCAATCCTCTCCGCCGCTGCCGGCGGGTCCGATAAGCAGCGGAGATGACAGAAAAGCGGCAGGAGGGGGCTCACCTCTCCCACCACTGATAAAAGTGATCTTGCGGTGAATCCGCCGCTAAAATCACTTTTATCTTGTTCAGAATCGCCGGCTGAAAAAAAACAATATCTGAATGGTGCCTGTAGCTGCAGGCACCATTCAGATATCACCACTCAAAGGCAGCGACATCATATGAAGTCCACCTAAAGAGAAGTGGTTAACTGCAGCATTACCATAACCTGGGGTTTTCTGTAAGGACCTGTGTGTACTTGGCTCACCTGTGGGTGGCGGTCTTGCTTTCAGCACCAGAGGGTGTAGTTCTGGTGGCCACCAGTGGGTATATATAAGCCCGCCCTTCACAAAGGTTCAGGGCTTCAGTATTGCTCTGCAAGCCGTGTTCCTGCCTGAGCCTGTTCTGTCCTCTGGTTCTTGTTCCTGTACCTGACCCAGAGCCCTGTTCCATGTGACCTGCATCTTGTTGCTGCTGACCTTCTGTTCCCCTTGTCCCCTTTCTCTGCCGGTATTCTGTTGTGTGTCTCCTTATGTGTAATAGTTAGTTAGGAAGGGCATTTACTGGGTTTCTTGTTTGTTTTACATTTCACCTTGTTTGTTTATTTTCATTGGTGCTGGTATTGGATGCATGTCATTTTCTTTAATAAAGATATCTTTTTCACTTATCCCTGTGGTCCTGATTTCTGTAGGTGCAGCCAATTGATCTGTTTACCCTCACTGGATGCTTGCATCCCCTGACATTTTGCCAACAGCACAGAGTTTGCAATATCAACATTTATAGCATTTTTAGCTCTTGCAGGCTGTCCTAGCCCACTACCAACTTGGACCTTTCACACATTAAACACACCATTAATTCCCTCTTGAGAAGCAGGCACAGGTGCAAGTTTGACTTTAACCCCTGCCTCCCCACTGTACAGGGAAAAGTCACACTCAAGAGCATATTCAGAGGCCCCAGTAACTGGGGTCACTCTCACATCACCATGGACAGTCTCATCTTTTTCAGTATAAAATCAGTAGTTCCAGCCAACATTTCATTAAAGACAGTCTTAGCCATCACAGTAGTAGGGGTCACAATTTTCAATTGAGTATGATGTCTCATGAAGCAGTCCTCTGTCACACTATCACTGGCCAACTCTCCCTGGTGGCCATGGGATAAAACTGCAGCAGCCCTTCCAAACTCCTTAGCCCCCCCTGCGTGCACAACAGGTACTTCCTCACTGTTGCTATGGGTGACTGCAAACATATTTGCGCAGGTATCTCCCCCACAACCTTGATGCTTGGTGTACCCCACAACCAGGGACAAGACAAACAATCATGTCCTAATCTACCACAATCCAGGCATGGGACCTGGAGACTTCCTCTGGTTGCTAAGGTAAATCCTCTCAGCTGCTCTCTGCTGGCTCTCCCAAACAACTTGACTTTTCTTTCCGGGATACCGTGTTGCGTTATGCTTGCCATAATCCTCTTTAGATGATACTTTTTGCTTGCGATTCCTGGGACTGACATCACCGGCATTGTTAGAGGCGACCACACTCCTCTCAAGCTTCGGGTAAGCCTGTTGCTCACTCCTTCTGGAATTGTTTCAGGGTTCTATATCCAGGATTGCGGCTTTATAGCTGTCATAGTCACCTCTGTTAGCAACCATCCCGCTGTATATTTTTCTGACTCCTCCGTGATAAGTGGCTATACCAACTCAGCCCAGTGGTTTCTAGACCAGTCTTTAACTACAGCCCAGAATTCAAAGTCCTCCAGATACCCCACAATGGCATCCTTGGGTAACATGGGACTACAAAAGTCTGTGACACAAATTACTTCCTCGTTGCCACGGTCAACCACTTTCGTCGGTGCAATCTTTGTGCTACCGCTGTTAGGGCCATCAGCATGCACTTCTCCTTTTGGTGCGGCAAGTGAAGCAAAAAACCATCTGCAATACTCTCTGGCAGGCTCACACTCTTGCTTCATCCTCCCAGTCAGTTCACTTTTGTGCTGTCCAGCCAAAACAAAATGGAACACTGTCTTTTTAATTCTTAATTCTTTTTCACTTGCAGGTTTTCCTCACCTGCACAAGGATTGTGCAGTCTCATGCATCAAACGCAGTTTACTTTTAACTGTCAAACTCACTTTTGCAGGGACCTGTGTCCAAAAGCACACCTCCAAAAATGCTGCTTGCCTGGCTGTACTTCTGCACACAACCAACATGACACAAACTCACTGTGGAGTAGGGACCCAGATTTTACCATCTTGTGCCCGACGCAATACCTCCACCACGTGTGGCATGGAGGTGCCTAGCTCTCATGATATATGCGTTTTAGTGAGTTCACTCCAGCCAGGATCTCTGTTTGAGGGAATGGTAGCCCATGTTTATTTAAAAGAAAGTTCAAGAAAAACAATACAACAATACACACAGGGGTCCCACCATCACTGTACAAATGCAAACCTTCGGCCTCCTGGCTCATTAATGTTCAGTAGCTCTCCTGGCTATAACGACATGCTAGCCCTCCTGACTTATAAGTGATCAATACTTCTCTAGGCTATAAGATTCAGTAGCCCCCCTGGCTAAAGAGATATCCTAGCCCTCCTGGCTTGTAAGCGATCTGCTGTGACATGATTGTGGGTCACACCTGCCTCTTTGCACATGTGGTTGACCAGACTGCCTCCTGCAATCTTAGTCCCCTGGAGACAGCCTGTCTCCCCAGTGTGTGGGACCCAGAAACCTGGTCCTGGATGCTTTTAACAGGCCCCCATCCAGCTGGACAATCAGTGTCCTGGTAGGCCACAAAACCCGGACCCAGGACTGGGGATTTCATCCCACCCAGATCTCTAAGAAATCCGCAAGCTCCAGGTCCCGAAACTGACTTTAAAATAAAATGAGGAAGCTGAAAAGCCAGATTCCTCTCAACTGCACAGATCCCCTGGAGCCCCTCAACCTGCCAGGTTGAGAATCATGCGTCATCCTCACTGACTAGACCCTGGCAGGGCAACGCTCTGCCACATTACATATAGAGAAAATACAATACAGGGAATCAACTGTTAGGCTGGGTTCACACTTGTATGACATGACACTTTTATGCCCTGCAACATCGGTCCTACATCGGTCCTACTTTGGTCATACTTCCATCCGACTTGAATGAACAGGATACGATTTTGCTCTGACTTTGAGATAGTCTTACTTGTCCATTGACCAATCAAAACAATCCCAGTGTGACATAAATTCATTTTACTGCTGCTTTAATCACAATGTCGGATGTCGCAAGTCAGATGGTTAGGACAAGGATCCGACTTTGATCACACTTCAATGGTATTCAATGGTCTGAAGAAGGACCAAAGTCAGACCAAAGTAGTGCAGGAACTTTTTTTAAAGTCGGACCGACTTGTGTCAGACCAGTTAAGATGGCTCCCATAGAGAACCATTGATTTATACATGTCATGCTCCCAAAGTCAGAGCGTTTGTTGTACCAGTGTGAACCCAGCCTAAGGAATGAAAAAAAAATAAATAGCTGTCTTGCTTTAAACTGCGATTTTCAGTTGCTGCAAATTGTTTACTTTCAAAAGGTGAACTTAAAACATGTATATGCTACTGGACCACGTTTTTCTTCAAGTAAAACAATCCTACTTCCAAGCAGTTCCCCAATTATCATACACATGTATTTTCTCCTTTAAAAAAATAGAAAATGAGTAAAGAATTTGACCGTCTGCCCTAGTTAAAAAGGCAAAACTGTGTTAAGTAATCCACAGGTGCATTTTTTTTTTCTTATAGAGTAAGTTCTAAAGGGGCTAAAACCTTGAAAGTTCTATTTTAACAAACAGTTTTCCCCAGTATGATGATCATTTAGACTATTTAATATATTATAATATCAAATAATATGCGTGAACTCAGATTTATGGCTTGCATCCTTTTGAGATATACAGCACATGGCTTATGGAACACATACTGTACCTTACAAACAGAAAATAGCAAAGAAGCATAATAGCTTGTTTTGCATATTTGCCAATGAATAGTGAGCACACACCTACGTATGATCTGATATCTATATCATGGTAGGAATAAAACTACTGTTTCCAAAGAAATACACGTGTCCCTTAAAAGTAATAAATCTATTTAATTTGTATCTGCTTTCAGATAGTACAGGTCTAAGATCACTCTGCAAAAAGATTTTTGTTTGCAAATGACATGTTGTTGCTGTTTGTATGACTTGATTTTACTTAGTTTGTTTAGACTCCCTTCACACCTGCTTGCTCTTTTCAGTGCATTGCCACACAATTCAACATGAAACATCACCACTGTAATTAATTCTTTCTATCAGCCACCATAGAAATGTAACTGAAATTAGTTATGTTTTATTTTTCATTATCAAAGTTGATTGCATTTTATCTACAGTTGTGCTCATAAGTTTACATACCCTGACAAAATGTATGATTTCTTGGCCATTTTTCAGAGAAAATGAATGATAACACAAAAACATTTCTTTCACTTGTAGTTAGTGTTTGGCTGAAGCCATGCATTATCAATCAACTGTGTTTACTCTTTTTAAATCATAATGACAACAGAAACTACCCAAATGACTCTGATCAAAAGTTTACATATGCTGGTGATTTTGACCTGATAACATGCACACAAGTTGACACAAAGGGGTTTGAATGGCTATTAAAGGTAACCATCCTCACCTGTGATCTGTTTGATTGTAATTAGTGTGTGTGTATAAAAGGTCAATGATTTTCTGGACTCCTGACGGTCTGTCAGGAGTCCAGAAAATCATTGACCTTTTATACACACACACACTAATTACAAGCAAACAGATTGCATCTTTCATCCAGTGCTGCACTGAGGTTTCTAGATTCTGAGTCATGAGGAAAGCAAAAGAATTGTCAAAGGATTTGTGGGAAAAGTTAGTTGAACTGTATAAAACAGGAAAGGAATATGAAAAGATATCCAGGGAATTGAGAATGCCAATCAGCAGTGTTTAAACTCTAATCAATAAGAGGAAAATGAGGGGTTCTGTTGAAACTAAACACGGTCAGTTAGATCAACTAAATTTTCAGCCACAACTGCCAGGAAATTGTTTGGGATGCAAAGAAAAACCCACAAATAACTTCAGGTGAAATCAGGGCCATCTTTAAGGCAGGGCAAAATGGGAAGCTGCCCTGGGCCCTGTCTTTGTTGTGGGGCCCAAAGCAGCTGCCTCATAATTGCCAACTATCCTGCTGACTCACCTGCAGACTCTATGCTTACACGTAAATAACCGGCATTGATATGTAAATAGCAGCAGCATTCATATGTAAACCGTGGCGGCCAGCTGCACTGATATGTCAACAAAGGTGGCATTCATATGTATATCATACCCCCCTGAGGTCATATTCACCATCACCTATACTGGATGCTGCCCACTGTGGAGACAAAGGCATGATTTAAAGTCCACAGCACATGTCAGCAGATGCGTGAGGGTGTCATTAATAATTGATGGCACTGCTGTGTATCTGCTAATGGGCAGCACATTTCTGTGGTGTCAGGAAAGCAACTTTGCGCTGCCCAGTCCATGGTGTGCAGGCAGTGAGGAGATGATGTGCTGTAACCTCTAGCAACCAATCTGTGGGCAGTAAGGATGTGACGTAACCTCTAGCAACCAATCAGTGCGCAGTATTGATGATTTCTAGCAACCAAACAAGCAGAAAGCATGTACTGCAACCTCTAGCAACTAATCAGTAAGCGGTAATGATATACTGTGACCTCTGGCAACCAATCAAAATCACTGCTGATCTCATTCAGCAAACTGATTTTGAGTCTAGTTGCTATTTATTGTACATCTCAGAGCAGATGGAGAGTGAAATTGAATGGCGTGGGGTGGGGGCGCCCAAGAAAATATTTGCCCAGGGTCCAATCAATATTAAAGACCGCCCTGGGTGAATTACAGGACTCACTGAAAGCATGTGGTGTGGCTGTTTCAAGATGCACAATAAGGAGGCACCTGAAGAAAGATGGGCTAGATGGTCGAGTCGCCATAAGAAAGCCATTACTATGCAAATGCCACAAAGTATCCCACTTACAATACGCCAAACAGCACAGAGACAAGCCTCAAACCTTCTAGCACAAAGTAATTTGGAGTGATGAGACCAAAATTTTACTTTTTGGCCACAACCATATACGCTACATTTGGAGAGGAGTCCATGATGAAAGGTAGACCATTTCTACTGTGAGGTGAATTGCTGATGTTTTAGGGATGTGTGAGCTGCAAAGGCACAGGAAATTTGGTCAAAATTGATAGCAAGATGAATGCAGTATGTTATCAAAAATACTGGAGGAACATTTGCAATCATCAGCCAGGAAGCTGCGCATGGGACTTACTTGGACATTCCAACATGACAATGATCAAAAACACAGGGCCAAGTCGACCTGTCATTGGCTACAGCAGAATAAAGTTAAAGTTCTGGTGTAGGTCCTTTTCAGTCTCCTGACCTCAATATAATTGAGCCACTTTGGGAAGATCTCAAACGTGCAGTTCATGCAAGACAGCCCAAGAATTTCCAGGAACTGGAGGCTTTTTGCCAAGACGAATGGGCAGCTTTACCATCTGAGAAGATAAAGAACCTCATCCAAAAAATACCACAAAAGATTTCAAGCCGTCATTGACGTTAAAGGGGGCAATACACAATATTAAGAACTGGGGTATGTAAACTTTTGATCAGGGTCATTTGGGTAGTTTCTGTTGACATTATGATTTACAAAGAGTAAACACAGTTGATTGATAACACATGGCTTCAGCCAAACACTAACCATGAGTGAAAGAAAAGTATTTGTGTTATCATTCACATTCTCTGAAAAATGGCCAAGAAATCATAAATTCTGCTAGGGTATGTAAACTTTTAAGCACAACTGTATATGATTTGAGATAATAATCCTGATCAAGTTTGCAGGTAAGACCTTTAGACTTTCTCTAACTTTCCTGGTTCCCATACCTGCTACAGGTCAGAGGTTCAGAAAGCACAGCACCATAGGGTAATAGCCAGGCAACCATCATTTTCTGAACGAGGTAAGATGACGTCTCTACAAAATGAGAAGCAATACTTTTTTTAGACAGTTGTCAATGGAACATGTATACCCATTGGAATATTTCCCCTCACCTTTTGTTCTGGTGACAATATTTTGGATTTCTCATGACAGTTTTTCTGGGGGGGGGGGGGTTCACACTCATGTTAAAATATATATTTTACTATAAAACACACATAGACCCAAAACACTAGAAATTATCTAAAATCAGAGCACACATAAAAACATAAAACAGTTGCAATGTTTCATGTTGCACCATATTTGTGCAACTGCTTATCAGATCTAGCTTATCAGTAAAGTTGAGTAAATAGAAAGAAAAGGCTTAAAATTGCATTTAAGTCAAAAGGGGCAAAAAACTACAATAACCAAAAATTTTCATTGATGATGATTTAAAAGCTTTTACGGCCCATTAACTAATAGAGTTAACAAAAAATGATGGCTCTAGAACTTATTCCTCTCATTATAGTGTAATGTGATAGCATGTACAGAGTGACAGGCACTCTTTACAGAGAACCTTACGAATACCAAAATCACATCTACAGTATCTCACAAAAGTAAGCACACCCCTCACATTTTTGTAAATATTTTATTATATCTTTTAATGTAACAACAGTGAAGAAATTACACTTTGCTACAATGTAAAATAGTGAGTGTACAGCTTGTAAAACAGTGTAAATTTGCTGTCCCCTCAAAACAACTCAACACACATCCATTAATGTCCAAACCGCTGACAACAAAAGTGAGTACACCCCTAAGTGAAAATGTCCAAATTAAGCCCAATTAGTCATTTTCCCTCCCCGTCATGTGACTCGTTATTGTTACGAGGTCTCAGGTGTGAATGGGGAGCAGGTGTGTTAAATCTGGTGTTATCGCTCTCACTCTCTCATAGTGGTCACTGGAAGTTCAACATGGCACCTCATGGCAAAGAACTCTCTGAGGATCTGAAAAAAAGAATTGTTGCTCTACATAAAGATGGCCTAGGCTATACGAAGATTGCCAAGACCCTGAAACTGAGCTGCAGCATAGTGGCCAAGACCATATATCGGTTTAACAGGACAGGTTCCACTCAGAGTAGGCCTCGCCATGGTGGACTTAAGAAGTTGAGTGCACATGCTCCGCATCATATCCAGAGGTTGTCTTTGGGAAATAAACGTATCAGTGCTGCCAGCATTGCTGCAGAGGGGTGGAGGTTCAGCCTGTCAGTGCTCAGACCATACGCGCACACTGCATCACATTGATCTGCATGGCTGTGATTCCAGAAGGAAGCCTCTTCTAAAGATGATGCACCAGAAAGTCCTGTGATCTGATGAGACCAAGATAAACTTATTTGGTTCAGATGGTGCCAAGCGTGTGTGACGGCAACCAGGTGAGGAGTACAAAGACAAGAGTGTCTTGCCTCCAATCAAGCATGGTGGTGGGAGTGTCGTGGTCTGGGGCTGAATGAGTGCTGCCGGCACTGGGGAGCTACAGTTCATTGAGGGAACTGTGAATGCCAACAATATGGTGACATTCTGAAGCGGAGCATGATCCCCTCCCTTCAGAGACTGGGCTACAGAGCAGTATTCCATCATGATAACAACCCCAAACATACCTTCAAGAGGACCACTGTCTTGCTAAAGAAGCTGAGGGTAAAGGTATTGGACTAGCCAAGCATGTCTCCAGACCTAAACCCTATTGAGCATCTGTGGGGCATCCTGAAACAGAAGGTGCAGGGGTGCAAGGTCTCTAACACCCAGCAGCTCTGTGATGTCGTCATGGAGGAGTGGAAGAAAACTCCAGTGGCAACCTGTGAAGCTCTAGTGAACTCCATGCCCAAGAGGGTTAACGCAGTGCTGGAAAATAATGGTGGCCACACAAAATATTGACACTTTGGACATTTTCACTTAGTGGTGTACTCACTTTTGTTGCCAGCTATTTAGACATTAATGGCTGTGTGTTGAGTTATTTTGAGGGGACAGCAACTTTGCACTGTTATACGAGCTGTACACTCACTACTTTGCATTGTAGCAAAGTGTAATTTCAGCATTGTCACATGAAAAGATATAATAAAATGTTTACAAAAATGTGAGGGGTGTACTCACTTTTGTGAGATACTGTATATGAAAGCCGAAAACCAACTGAGCGAAATGTAAGCAAACTTGTGGCTGTTAATGCAGGTGTGAATTTGTTTACATTTGAGATGTAAAGCGAGTCAACCAAAAGCCGAAAGTATATGTCATAGAGTGTTTTCACTCATGTGGGGAGTGTAAAAACATTTGTAAAATAATATAGAAAAGTACACTGTTACGACTTTAATGTGAAACGATGTTACGTTTCATCACTCACATGTCGAGCATATTGTCACGTTTCAACGACAGGGGAGTTTTATTGAGTTGTGTGTCGGTAATTACAGATTTATCGACCGTTGTTTTCACTCATGT
>BLSH010555554.1:411902-423819 GCA_018402905.1 Glandirana rugosa | reverse complement strand
TAAATTAATTACTTAAAATCAACCTGTAGCCGTATTTTATAAATCCCAATACATAATTTCTAAAAAAAGGGAAAAAAAATGTGAATTTCATCAACATTTCAGTCTTCAAAAAAAAATAGAATTAGGTAAGACACGTAATTCTATTATTTTGAAGACACACGTCTTCGACGGGGTCTTGGGTGATTATGAATGGACTCGGGGTAGAGAGAGGTCGCTACAGGTGCTCACGGAGTCGGTAGGCCCTGAAAGGAGGACTCTGTGTCGTCGCCGTGGTAACCAAAGACTACGACAGTTAGTTTCAGTCAATCGGTTAGTCCTCTCTCTCCCTGTTAATTCAGACATGGATCCCCCATTCAGCCCCACTCCCTCTCTCTCCTGATTGGCTAACTGACTTTGATTGACAGCATCAGAAACCAATGGTGCCGCTGCTGTGTCTCAGGAGGAAAGTCCCGGATGGCTGAGGCACTCGTGGACATCGCTGGAGAGAGATGGGGCTCAGGTAAGTATTAGTGGGTTCTGGGGCAGCTTCTGCACACAGAAGTTTTATTATCTTAATGCACAGAATGGATTAAGATAAAAAAAAACTTCTGACTTTACAACTACTTTAAGTGTAAAAAAAAGGGAAAAAAATCTTTAATACATAACCCTAAATATTTTATGCCGATGTCCAACTAAAATTCATTAATTAAATGGTTGTGTAGGTTGATTTAAAAGGTGCTTTTCACTGTCTAGTTGTTCCTATTTGAGTAGTCAGAAGCCCTCATGAGCTTCTATAGCGTTAGTATATATGTGCGAGTTAAAGTTTTTATAGTTGCTCCTTGGTGATCACACAAATGATATTGCTTTGTGCAGTTGTATTGTTTGGCTGATTCACGCAGCAGTTACTTATTTTAGATACTTGGTTACAACTCATGTATATGATAAGATCACTTTTCTATATAAATATGAATTCAAATTTAAAGGTAAAGTTAGAAATAGCAAAACGTTAAAAATAGACTTAGAGGAAATGCACATTTCATATAGTCCAGATGTAACCTTTGAGATTAGAAATGTTAAATTCCTAAACACATGAACATCTTTGCCACTTGCTTCAATGCACCAAACACAGCTACTTGATTTTGATTGCTTTAGAAAAGCTGTAAATAATAAGTCAGATGTTTCCAACCATGACTTTATAACAAAGTTACTTGTGACTTTTAGGAAATCATATGCACTGATTTAATTAAGTACGTTTATATATTTAAGTTAGCGCTATTTACAAAAACTTTATCTGTAATTCTAATTATAATTCACATATGAATTTGAGTGATAAAATTATTTATTACATGAAATGGATTTATGGTTCTGTATACAGGTTTTTTATGTATTTATTTTTCTATTAGTCGAACTGAACTTGTGTCTTTTTACACTGACTATGTAACTACGTAAACAATAGATAACAGTACTTTTCAAAAAAATACTCTTTATATACCCCCCTCACTTGCAGACCCATCAAATCTAAGACTTACAGTACCTGCCCTTGCTCGTCTTGGATCTCCACTATATGGCTTACTGGGAGGCATTTGGCCTCTTCAACAAAGGTCTCCTGGCAGGTCTCTGCTTCATATGCCCATGTGCAGAAGAATCTCCATCCTCAGTTGGGATGAATAATAGATGGTCTTTCCATAGCAATGAATGGAGATTGTTCTGTGCAGATTTCAACTGAAAGGCTGTACAGGTCCTAGGAAATTGCACAGTGAATATCTCACAGAAGCACAGACGGATATGTATAGAACTTGAGGGGGCTATCCAATGTTTCAACTCACACCAACACTGTGCACTTGCAGACCCGCAGTTGGTTGCCATATTATACCTACAGTCAGAGGTGTGCACAGCCTATTGCATCCCAAAGCTCAAAGTGTGTGCGTAACACACGAAATTTTCACCACATGTCGGTAACAACCCATGCAATCGATACATACAAAGAAACCAAAACAAATAAGTTGAGAAAATAAGTTATGTGTAATAAAATGAAATGACACAGGGAAAAAGTATTGAACATGCTAACTGAAATGTATTTAATACTTTGTACAAAATCCTTTGCTGGTAATGACAGCTTCAAGATACCTCCTGTTTGGAGAAACTTGTCGCATGCATTGCTCAGGTGTGATATTGGCTCATTCTTCCACACAAATAGTCTTTAAATCTTGAAGGTTTGTTGGGCCTCTTCTATGAACTCTGATCTTTAATTATTTCCATAGATTTTCTACTGGATTCAATTTTGGTCTCATCTGACCAGACTATATTATATTCTCCCAGTATTTCACAGACTTGTCTAAATGTTGTGCATAAAACTTTAAACAAACTTCAACATGCTTTTTCTTCAGCAATAGAGCCTTGCGTGGTGAGTGTACATACAGGTCATGACGGTTGAGTGCTTTACTTATTGTTTTATTTGAAACAATTGTACCTGCTAATTCCATGTCTTTCTGATGCTCTCCACAAATGGTCCTTGGCTCTTGGACAACTCTTCTGATAATTCCTTTCACTCCTCTGTCAGAAATCTTGCAAGGAGCACCTGGTCGTGACTGGTTTATGGTGAAATGATGTTCTTTCCGCTTCAGGATTATGGCTTCAACAGTGCTCACTGGAACATTCAGAAGTTTAGAAATCCTTCTGTAACCAATGCCATCAGTATGTTTTGCAACAATAAGGTTGTGAAGTTCTTGAGGGAGCTTTTTTGCTTTTACCAATCATGAAGTGCTTCTTGTGTGACACCTTGATAATGAGACACCTTTTTTCAGGCCTTCAGTTAAGACTGAATCTGCTGATACTAATTTGCACTGACAAGGGGCAGGATTGCTCTCTAATTACTGATAGATTTCAGCTGTGCCTTGGCTTTCCATGCCTTTTTGCACCCCCCCCCCTTTCTTGATGTGTTCAATATGTTTTCCCTGTGTCATTCTGTTTTATTACACATAACTTAATTTCTAAACATATTGGTTTTGGTTTCTGTGTACAGTATGTATGTATTGCATGGGTTGTTACTGACATGTGTTGAAAATTCCATGTCAATAGCACATTAGAAATATATTTACATAGAAAAAGGGTAACATGTTAAATACTTATTTTACCCACTTTATATACAGTATCTCACAAAAGTGAGTACACCCCTCACATTTTTGTAAATATTTTATTATATTTTTTCATGTGACAACAAGAAATGACTTGGGCATGGAGTTCACCAGAGCTTCACAGGTTGCCACTGGATGATGTGGAAATATTTTAGATATTTTGGTGAAGTGACGTAGATTTTGTTCAAACCTTTATTAGGACTGTGGAAATCCATATTTTCATCAAGGTGCCCCAAGATATCCTTTGTTTGGTCTCTTTTAATTCAGAATTTATCCCGAGACATAGAGAATTCTGAATATACCATGCCCAGTCAAATATATATATTTTACAGGAAAAATATGTACTTTATATATTTCATGGTTTCATGTGAAAGATTTGCCTGGTTTGTTGTTTACAAGGCTGGGTCAAAGTAGCATCTGCTGGTGCCTTCAATAGCTTAATTAAATGCAAGGCAATTACGTGTATCCTTTGTCTTTTGAAGGTGATATAATGAGAGTGGGGGGCCTTTCCTGTCTCGAGGACAAAAGGCTTATACATATTAACGAAGTTACCCTGTTGTCTTCAGGGAGGGCATTCAGACATTATGTCTCTGTCTAATGCAGACCCTTACCATGTTAATTTGGTAACTGTTTGGTGGTCTTAATTAATGTAAACATGCTACAGATATGGTGGAACCAGGTACCTTGGGTGTTGAGCTTGAAAACCAGCAAGCTTCAATCCTGGCAAATCAGGAGTCAATGTAACTCCAGCCAATCAGGGTGCTTGATGGGGGTGAATGCAGAGGGTGGGCAGAAGGATCATGACAAAACCAATTTTCCCAGCATAATCCGGTCCCTTTTGAGTCCAGACTTCTGCCGAACATGTGTGTGTGCAGTTCAGAGTAATGCATTGGCCTCACCTTTTCTTTGTTTCTCTTGCTTTTATGTAACTTTTCTGTCCTACAGTTTATCTTAATACTATTATAACATTTGTAAGTACATTACCACATCTTTCCTTTTGTATTACTAGTTTGTAACATTTATTGGTAACATCTTCACTTTTAAAGATGTACCAGCTATGTCATATTTGGTATTAGTTGATTAACATAAGTTTCTTTTCTGTATAATAGAAAGTTAAAATAAATGAGATCTTTATTTTTTAGCAAAGGTGTCATGGATTATTGATTTCATTCATAATAACCGCAACAGCACTGGTGGATTTTTATATAGACAAATGGTGGTAATCACTTATTTTATTTATCATTAAGCGTATAAGTGTGCTAGGTAAATATCGCCATAAAATGGAGTTCTCTTCCACTCCTCAATGACAACATCACTGAACTGGTGGAAGTTAGAGACCTTCCGTTTGAGGATGCCCCACAGATGCTTAATAAGGTTTAGGTCTGGAGACATGCTTGGATAGTCCATCACTTTTACCTTCAGCTTCTTTAGCAAGGCAGTGTTCGTCTTGGAGGTGTGTTTGGGGTCGTTATGTTTGTGGCCCAGTCTTTGAAGGGAGGGGCTCATGCTCTGCTTCAGTATGTCACCGTGCATGACGCCATTCATGGTTCCCTCAATAAATTGTAGCTCCCCAGTGCTGACAGCACTCATGCAGCCCCAGACCATGACACTCTCACCACCATGCTTGACTCTAGGCAAGACACACTTGTCTTTGTACTCCTCATCTGGTTGCTGCCACACACGCTTGACACCATCTGAACCAAATACTTTTATTTGGGTCTCATCAGACCACAGGACATTGTTCCACTAATCTAAGTCCTTAGTCTGCTTGTCTTCAACAAACTGCTTGCAGGCTTTCTTTTGCATCATCTTTAGAAGAGGCTTTCAGACCAGTTTGATGCAGTGTGTGGCGTATGGTCTGAGCACTGGCAGGCTGACCCCCCACCCCTTCAAACTCTGCAGCAAACTGCCAGCACTCATGCATCTATTTCCCAAAGACAACCTCTGGATATGATGCTCAGCAAGTGCTTCTTTGGTTGACCATGGTGAGGTCTGTTCTGCGTGGAACCTGTCTTGGCTACTGTGCTGCCTCTCAGTTTCAGGGTCTTGGCAATCTTCTTATATCTTAGGCCATCTTTATGTAGAGCAACAATTCTTTTTTCAGATCATCAGAGAGTTCTTTGCCATGAGGTGCCATGTTGAACTTCCAGTGACCAGTATGAGAGAGTGAGAGTGATAACACAACATTTAACACACCTGCTCCCCATTCACACCTGAGACCTTGAAACAATAATGTGTCACATGACACTGGGGAGGGAAAATGTCCTAATTGGGCCAAATTTGGATATTTTCACTTAGGGGTGTACTCAGTTTTGTTGCCAGTGGTTTAGACATTAATGGCTGTGTGTTGAGTTATTTTGAGGGGATAGCAAATTTACACTGTTATACAAGCTGTGCACTCACTACTTTACATCATAGCAAAGTGTCATTTCTTCAGTGTTGTCACATGAAAAGCTATTATAAATACATCTAAACAAACATTTTAAAATATGCTATTATTTTTAATTATATTATTATTTTTAATTAAATAAGCACGTATTGTGCATCCACAATTGGCATTTTTTTCTGGTTCTTTTTCCCCCCTTTCCCAAGGCAACACTACAGAACCTGACACCACTTCACTTTATTGATAATGATTTTTTTTATTTTTTATTTTTTATTTTTGTGCAACCCACATACAAGTATGTATTTATCTAGTATGAATGTATTCACTAAATAGAAAATTATGAACACAAATCAGAGATTTGATTTAGGCCCAAATAGCCCAGCAGGAAAAATAGATGAACTAGAGCATTTTTTCACAATTGATCTGTATTTAGCAAATACCTTGAAAATTGTCCATTATCACCTGTTTAGTGAATAAACCCAATTTGTGACAATCTAATGGCTAGGCCGGTAAAAAATATCAGATGTTGCAGTGATAATATTGGCACTGCATCTGCATGAACTTAAATACAGGTTGGAACAACTTGTAAATACTTGTAAATACAGGTTGGAAGGGAAAATGAGGATAAATGATCTGGGATTCATACCCCATCATAATTTTCTTACCTCTATTTGCAGAAATCCTGTGATACTGGCTCTCCACCCAAGCAGGAGCTTGGTGTATGGTCATATGAGCTCCTTCCAGACATCTTGATTGGTTGTAAAGCCAGTAACCATAGGTGTGCACTGCCTATTGCATTAGGGTGTGCACCTCAAATATATTAAAAGAGAGAGTAGAGCAGTGGACTTGTCAGTAGGGCAGAGGTTGGTGTCAGTAGTTTTGTATTTTTATTATTTTTTTACAATTCTTTTTAGGAGCCCTTTAGGGTCTTTGGTGAAATTTCAGCAGGGGGAATCTGCACCACACAGGGTGAATAGGGTGTACCCAGGCACATCTGGCACGCCCCCTGCTCACGCTTATGCCAGTAACACTCTCCGTTGTGGCACTCTGCCATTCAAATGATGTGGGAAGACCACCCTGAGGTAGTGTTTTCCTCTGTACTAATCATTTGGGCCTAAGAGAAGTAAGGGTGCAGAGTAGCATGGAGGAAAACAAAGCAGTGACAGGAAAAAAAAGAACAGAAGAGAAACATGAACAAAAGATATGCACAATGCACCTAATGTAAAGAGTTGTAATCAATATTGGAAGTAGGATAAGGACCAGGGTTCCCAAGCTTGACTACGTTTGAGGAAAGTACATCTGTTGACCGCTAGTAGCGTTTCATATGTGAAATGGCCTTGGACCTGTTAAATTAAATCTATCTCTAACATTGAGCTGGGCTTCTTCCAGAGTTTGGTAATATTCTGTCTAGCAGCTGGGAGGATATGGGTTACTACTATGGTAACACCAAGGTAGGAAGTCAATAGCTCGATTTTGGAGTGCTAGATCAGGCTAAGGGGTGATTGTTATGTTTATAATCTGTTCAATCAGGGAGAACACCACTGACAAGTAGGTAGCCAACCTGCACAGCTGTCAAATTAGGACCTGTGGCTGTTTGTACTGCCGTTGCATCCCCTTAGAGTAGTAGGCAGCTCCAGTCACATGAACAGTCCATTAATTCACATAGCCTGTGTGAATGAGTCTTTGGGGCTCATTCACACGTGGGTTTGAGGGGCAGTAAAAACCCCATGAGTGAGCTGTGTCTTTACTGCCCACCAATCACTACCTCTTTAGAAACAAAGAAACAGCCATGGCAGAAATTATAGAGGGCAAAGCACATGTGAATGAGCCCTTCCTTTTAACTTTTGTTATTATTATTATTATTATTATCATTATTATTATTATTTAGAATATTTTTATACTTTTTTTTAGAATTTTATTTTTTATTTATTTTTTTAACTTTTTTTAGCTGCCCTGTTAGAGAAACTTTGGTGAAATATCAGGGGTCTAAACAAACTCCAGATGTCTCACATTTGAGACTCAGTAACAGACTGAGGACAGAAATTCATTAGTCCCTTTCTCTGCAGCTTTCATCTGCACTGTACAGTGAACAAATGGGAAGCACTCTGTGCTCAGCAACTTCCTGTTAACTTTCAGACTGAAGCACAGTAAGCACAGTTTACAATGCTTTAGCAATGAATGGACACAAGAGCAATCAGTAACAATCTTTCACTGTGATTATTCAGGAAAGAAATGGGTAAGAAGGACATATTTACTGCCCCCTTTCCCAACTTCCCAGCCTGCAACATCCCCCTGTGTGCAGCTGCTGCCATCGAGAGAGTAGAGGAGAGTAGAGGAGAGGAGGGAATCTGGCAGCTCTGTAGGAGAAGGGGGCACACAGGGGGCCCAGACAGCAAGGGGATGGCAGCACAGATGCTAGAACTGATCCCCCACAGAGCGAAATGAAGAAAAGCAGGCAGTTCTTCAGGGGGAGAAAGAAGATGTGTCTGTAATAAGGTAGGATAGCTGTACTGCCTTATCAGTGGCCCTGAAAGTGATAATGCTAATCTGCACAAGGTGATTAGGGTGTGCCATGTCTACAGCAAACAATATTAACTAAACAAAGTACTGCATATAATGAGAATGGCTCAGTCACTTCAGCCTCCTGGGCCACACTTATTGTGTACAAGCATCCTGTACACCAAAATACAGCAAAACCTTCAAACTGAGGCCGTATCAAGTTCACCAAGGTATCCAAAAGGCATGGGTACTGTGCAAATTTTAAACATACTAGTGATTTCTGGCGTTTCAGACTATAAATTTGGAAGAAAGATAGGTGGGATTTCAGGGTGCCAACACAAATATATAATTTTTTTTAAAACATAATTTTATTGAAACGGTATGTAAAAGCACATACAAGAAATGTTCGATTAAAACCAGTTCACCAGTGAACAATACAACATATTTTATAGGTGGGCGCTCTACATGTTTCACCATTTTGGCTTCTTCAGGAGCCTCTGACACCATATGTTTGCTATCCACTTGAATGAATAAAGATAGATATCATAAGCATGACTGTTGAAACATAACTGTATATATGTGCTCCCCAAATATTGTGCGTATACATTTAAAGGATAGCAGTTTAATCACATTTCAGTATGTACATAACAAATATCTGACATTGGCCACCAAATTGAAACATTCACCTCACCTCAAGCTCAAGGAAATGTTGAAAAACAGGGGCTATGGACACAGCTGCGGAAAAATGGTCCAAAGAGCATTCAGCAACCACAGGAGGGGTAAAACCACTGATTGAATAAAATATTTTTATTCCTTTTTGAATTGACCCATAATTTAATATTGTCCAATTTTTTTTAATTTAAATTATTTTTAATTGTATATATCTATTAAGGTATTATTTTATTTGAACACGCACCCACCTGATGAATTTATCAGATGGACATCCCTTTCATGAGTCCACCATAGGACGTCCCTTGAAGGCACACCAATCCTCTGGATGATTTCTTCAAACCAAACAACAAGATATATATATGTGCCTATGGGTTACATACATAGGTTTTAAGAAAACATATCTTTTTTACTCCTTTTCAAATCAAAAAAAGCTTCTATCCCAATTTTTATTGACGTCCTCACCTTAATTCCTAAATTTTAACTGAAGTCTGATAGGATGGAGACACTTTCCCTTTGTTCGATATTAGATCCTTTTGTTCCAACGGGTGCTGATATCAGCCACATATAGGGAAGAAGGAAAGGGCTCAAGCTGTAAGAAATGAATTTGAAAGGGTAAAAATTACCATAGAGCAGTTTTACAGCCCATGATCTAATAAGGAAGAGAGGCAAAACTTCCTATAATGAGATCTGAATGCTCTTTTACCTTTAACTGAGGTGCATTTGGTGTGTCCATCCAGCAGGGTCAGCAGTCATACAAATCCGCTGCTGACCTCCTGGGATTTGACTACCCCCCCAGACTGAGCGGCGTCTGACATCACCGCTTAGTCTGCGGACGCTTATTGGATGCCACTATGATGTGTGTCATCCAATCTCTGCTAAGCTAAGTACCGGCCAATGGTGCTGTACAGCACGATCTATCAACCCTGAGCATGCGCAAATGCACATGCGCATAGTCATCACGACCATTTTAGAACATCCCCACTCTCTGCAAGTAATGCCAAGGTGAGGGACAAACATATTATATATCAAAAGCCATCTAAATCACTTTTAAAAGTTCTTTTTTCATTTAAAGGATAACAGAGGCCAAAAATATTGAGCTATTTCCCCAAATATCTAACAAGATCATGCTTGTATCTGTTCCCTAGGTATCTATCCCTGGTCGGCGTAGTGCATAAAACATGAAGCCATTAGCGGACATTTTGGAAAATCCTAGCATCAAACAATGCATTTTAAAGGGATTATTATTAGATAATTATTTGCAATTGACCACAATGAATTTCTCTCTTTTATATTTGTTTATATATTTACAAATTAAGAATCATTTGTGTTTAAGGCCTAAAAGCAGAAAAGGGAGAAAAAAAGGAGAAAAAAGGGGGCCTCTGCCGATTAAATAATGTTTGTCACCTAAACTAAGATTATATTGAAAGTGAAACAAGAGAAGTGAGCCGCTCCAGGTGTATACCATGAACTGGCAAATCAAGCATCAGGTGAAGGTCTGGTCCGTGGTACCGGGATGTAGAGAAGCAAAAATTATGACCGCTCTCTGAGCTTAAAATGATAGTGAGATTTATTGTGGTAAATGCCAATGTATATTTGACAGACAACAGAGTATAACCACAAATAGAGGGGCAACAAGGTTGACACGTTTCACGGGCTACATGCCCTCTTAGTCATAACCTAAACACAATGGAACCATTGAAACATTAAATAGTAGTAAACAGGTGTAAAAAATAAATGATTATCCAATGGTATCCTGATGCATTAATTACCAATGTGAATCCAATAGAGGAGACACACTGGACTCGGACCAGTATAGGGAGGAAGCTCTGAGGCACTTGAGTGACACGCACACTTATTCTGTTCTCAAGAGCAATCCGACCAAAAGGTACAAGAGCCTATTAGGATGTCTGATACATAGGGGTGCTGAAATTGGAGCATGCACTCCCAAAGTGGCGGAGGCTCTTATCCCTGAGTGCCCAGTTTTGTCCACGTTTCAACACCTACCTTAGGTTCACAAAGCCATTCTCCCCCCCTCATTGGCGCCCCATAGTATCTGGCATTGGGTCTCTTAATGGGAGGTTGGAGGAATGGTTGGATGGCCAGTTACAGCCCATAGTCCATACTCTGCCAGGTTTTCTGAGAGACATTGGTATTTACCACAATAAATCTCACTATCATTTCAAGCTGGGAGTGCGGTCATAATTTTTGCTTCTCTAAGATTATATTGAGGTTGTCAATTTTTACTGATTTGGATTGATATTTTAAATAGAGAAATGGATCTGCACAGATCATGCGGCAAAAATTGGCACTACCAGAGCTGGCACCAAACGAGGTTGGTTCGGGCTGAGGCAATGCCCCGGGCGTCCCTATGGTTTCCTGCTCAAACTGAGGAACCAATACCACACTATATAGCTCCCCATCCCCACCTCAATGAGGAAAAAGGCAAGGGGGAGAACAATAGAGCGGCCAATGTTTACAAAAAACAGAAAAGAAGATTATGTACACAAAAATGTAGAAATCAACAATCATAAACAGCATTTTCAAAGATCAACAGAATGATTCCATGCCTGCCCACCCCCCTTCCCTTTTTCCCCCACAGATGAGAGAGATTCCCTTCTGTTTAGAACGGTTTCCCAAAAAAAGGGGAGTCCTAGTGGTGGAAGAAGACATAGGAAAGGCTTTAAGCTAAGGGCCTCATTCAATCCAGGATACTTTGTGACCTGGGCCTGGTTTGGATTTTGGGGGGGATTCCCACTTCATATACAGTTGTGCTCATAAGTTTACATACCCTGGCAGAATTTATGATTTCTTGGCTATTTTTCAGAGAAAATGAATGATAGCACAAAACATTTTTTTCACTCATGGTTAGTGTTTGGCTGAAGCCATTTATTATCAATCAACTGTGTTTACTCTTTTTAAATCATAATGACAACAGAAACTACCCAAATTACCCTGATCAAAAGTTTACATACCCTGGTGATTTTGGTCTAAATACATGCACACAAGTTGACACAAAGGGATTTGAATGGCTATTAAAGATACCCATCCTCACCTGTGATCTGTTTGTTTGTAATTAGTGTGTGTGTGTGTATAAAAGGTCAGTGAGTTTCTGGGCTCCTGACAGACCCTTATATCTTTCATACAGTGCTGCACTGACGTTTCTGGATTCTAAATCATGGGGAAAGCAAAATAATTGTCAAAGGATCTGTGGGAAAAGGTAGTTGAACTGTATAAAACCTGTCTCTTA
>BLSH010555554.1:379540-395620 GCA_018402905.1 Glandirana rugosa | reverse complement strand
CCCAGTGAAGGAAGAGAAGACTCTCTGTGTCTTCCGTGCAAAAAAAGTCTCTGAAGAAAAAGGGGGGGGGGAAGGGGGGAGGGGGTGGCAGGTATTGAAAAGACTTTTGCAAGAATCTTCAGATATAAAATATCCTAATACATCCTGGAATCTAGTAAAGGTGTAAGCTTACCAGATTCAGCTAGGACTTGCGCAGGGGTTAGAATCCACTTTCAGGGTAGTGGTCACCGCTAGTCTTCAAAGGCAAAGAATCCTGGACGTCTATGGGGTCATCACGGACAAGGCAAGGAATCCTGGACATCTATGGGGTCATCACAGGCCGATCATCTCAGGCAAGGACTTCCACAGCTCATCATAAGGACATCCCAAATATTGTTAAGGGCAGGATCCAAATATCAAAAGGCTCCAAAATCCTCTCTGGAATGATTGATGAAATATAAAAAGAGCTCTGAATAAAAACAAATTGACAGGAGGAGTAGGAGACTTGCCTGAGATGATCGGCCTGTGATGACCCCATAGATGTCCAGGATTCCTTGCCTTGTCCGTGATGACCCCATAGACGTCCAGGATTCTTTGCCTTTGAAGACTAGCGGTGACCACTACCCTGAAAGTGGATTCTAACCCCTGCGCAAGTCCTAGCTGAATCTGGTAAGCTTACACCTTTACTAGATTCCAGGATGTATTAGGATATTTTATATCTGAAGATTCTTGCAAAAGTCTTTTCAATACCTGCCACCCCCTCCCCCCTTCCCCCCCCCCTTTTTCTTCAGAGACTTTTTTTGCACGGAAGACACAGAGAGTCTTCTCTTCCTTCACTGTGTTGAACTTTCTGGTATTACTGGGAGGAGACTACATACTTGGTCTCTCCCTTCATGGAAAAAGGAAGAATATTGATTTAATTTATTCCATTTTTTGCTGCATTCATAGACTATATACTCGTGTAAATTTCTTGGGCGCTGCAACCATTTTATTTACACATATAAGAGACTCTTTATCTCTATGAGTATGGTAGCTGCTGAATGAGCGCGGTACTCTGTTATTCATAATTCATTCAATGTAACTGTATGTAGGTTATATTATTATACCAGCTGCTCTTGATACTAGATTGAATTTGTTGGCTCCAAGGCGCGGGTAAATCTGTTTAAGATTAAGAAAGCATATGTCTCCAAGGTATCATGCCCTTCTCCAGGCTTGGTATATACTTCTAAAGCCATCACATTATATTCAATGGATCAATGGGAGTAAAAAAACACTCATATAGAGCATTTTTTGTACAAAGTTTAGACAAGTTTAGAAGAGTTTTAATTTTTTTCTGCCAGTAGGCTTCAATCAGAAACATGAACCAGAAGGGTTTTTTTTTTTACTGCCGCTAAACGTTGAGCTTAAACTATGTCTCTAAATGTCCTAATGTGCATGGACACATTGAATAACATTGAGCTGCTTCTACAAGCAGAACACAAAACTCCTGTAGAAGCAATGTTTTTTATGCCATGTGCATGGAACCTATCAGTTGATACTCTTGAGGAACTTTTGAAGCAATTCAAGGCCACTGAAATAGCCTCTGTAATGAATTATTTTCTGACCAGGAAAACTCCTGTTTCGGACAGCTTTACTTCATGTTTTTATTTTTCAATTTTTACTTTATCTGTCCCCAGTTATGGAAGGGGCATTTAATTTCATCTCATAGATGTGTCCTTTTCCACAGCACTTTCAACTAGCCCACATAACTGTTATCCCAAAGGTTAACAAAGATCCAGCATATTGCAGTAGTTACAGACCCATTTCTCTTATCAATTTAGATTTAAAAATCTATGTAAAAGTTATTGCACTTAGACTTTGGTCTTATATACCTTCCCTTATTTAATTAGACCAGTTTGTGTTTGTCCTTGGTAGAGAGGCTAAGGACAATATCACTAATAATCACTTTATTGATTGTAATAGGAAAAAATATTTTCCATTATGTTTTCTCGCAGTCGACGCTGAGAAGACATTTGACTGCATTTCTTGGGATTTCATATCTGCTTCCCTTATACAGATTGGTATACAATTGAGCTTTTTGATTAAAACTATGGCCCTTTATGATTTACCCTCTAGTAGAGTTAAGATTATTAGTATGCTCTCTGACTCTATACTTATAATGGCACACATCAAAGTTGCCTACTTTCGCCCTTACTTTATGTTTTCACAATGGAGCACTTCGCAAATGCCATCAGGTCCAACAACTCTATTGAAGGGCTTATAATAGGACAACATGAGATTAAGCTTAGTCTATATGCTACAATCTATTATTATATATATTAAATCCGTCTGTGGCATTTCCTGAACTCATACGTGAATTTACTCATTTCGGACAGCATAGTAATTTTAAGGTAAACATGTATAAGACCGAGGGCTTACATTTCTTTATATCAGATTCCACTATTGTCAGTTTACATGACTCCTTTCCTTTTTTATGGAAATTGAAAGCGATCAAGTATTTAGGAATACAAATTCCATGTAAGCATGATGATCTTTATGATTTAAATTATAAACCTCCTCTGTCTTTTGTAAATTATAAACTTAATGAATGGTGAATTCTGAAGCATTCCTGGTTCAGGCAGATAGCACTATTAAAAATCAATACTTTACCGCAATGTGTTTACGTTTTTCAAACTGTCCCCATAGACCATCCACTCACTTTTTTTTAGTTCTTTGAAAAGTTTATTTTTGTGATATATGTGGGCTTATTCACCAGCCAGGATTGGATATGATATCCTTACCAGGCCCAAATTTTTGGGCGGGGCAAGCTTACCCCATTTGGGATACTATCATAAGGCATTACATCGTAATCCTATCCTGGATTTGTATCATAATTCTCCTAGGAAACTATGGGTCCAAATAGAGGAACATCTCTTATATTCCTCTTACTTCCCTACCGTGGATTCTGCCATCGCTACAATTACATGCAAGCTCAATATCTTGAGTGTCTTGCTAACTTTTAGTGCTTGGGACTGTTAGCTTCAAACATTCCCATTGTTCTCCTATGTGGGCTCTTTAACTCCACTTACAGATAACCAGGGCTTTTTTTCAGACAGAATGGGACAGAACGGCATTCCACCACCTCTGGCAGCCCCCTCCTTTCTAGGCTGTCACTCAACACTGAAGCTGGTAGAGGAAGTTTTCTATATTACTTCCTCCACCGGCTTTGTGCACCTTCCCCACACCAGTTAATAGGTGCCCTGGGTCCAGACCCTACAACTGTAAGAAGTTTTTTCATTTGGGCTACCAGAGGCCACTTCGGTCCCCGTCTGCTGGCTATCAAATCAGTATAGCATTGAGCCGAGTGAAGCGCTCTGAAAGTCCTCCTCGGCTCTGTACTACACTGATCTGACAGGTGACGCTGCACAGTAGCCTATTCTACCTAATAGAATGGAGCCAGTTGCACCGTTCTATTGCCTTGAAGATAAATTGTGTGCTGTAAACTATGAAGAGGTGAGAGAGCTGTGGAGGGAAAGGGGGGAGGGTGGCTGTGCAGAGAGACAGCTGTGGATACGTTGAAGTTGTTCTGCAGATGTCAGAGCTGGGGATAAGGGGGGTATTGGGTATTAGATTGTGCAAAGTGAGACCTGTGGGGGAAGCTGGGGGTGCAGAGATGAAAGATTAGAGGTTACAGAGGTTGAGAGCTATAGATTAAGGGGAGCTGTAGATAGGGGTGCAGAAATGAAATGGGGAGGGGCAGAGAGATAATATGCAGATGGGGTGCAGAGGTGACATGTGGAGCGGCAGAAAGATAATCTGTGGATGGGGGTGCAGAGGTGACATGTGGAGGGGCAAAGAGATAATCTGTGGATGAGGTGCAGAGGTGATGTGGCGGGACAGAGAGATAATTTGTGGATGGTGTGCAGAGGTGACAAGTGGATGGACAGAGAGATAATCTGTGGATGGGGTGCAGAGGTGACATGCTGACAGAGCAAAAGTAGTTGAGTCGGCACACTGGAAATTCTTCCAACTTCTTTATTAAATGTTGACCATGTACATACAGGCAAACTGACACATTTCGGCAGTTACGCCTTGTTCACAGCTGTGAAAAAAAGTGTCTAAATCCTAGATGTTAGTTCTTAATCTGTCATTAGCTGATATGGTAATGTCAAATTTGTTTTGTTTTTTTTTGTTTTTTTTATGAAACCTAAATAAAAATAGTTTGAATGTTAAAAAATTGCCTAAACATTAGAAACAATGGCTTAGAAATAAAAGTGTTCAACACTGTGATGACCTATGGATGTAGACCATCTGGTCCAGGTGCTTTACTCACAACAACTGAATACACCTGTAGCGCCCCCATAATGATAGGTGCGTTTTGTAGTGATTTTTTGTTAGGAGAGGTAAAATTTAGTCAGGCCTGACTGTAAGTCCAGACCTGAATGTTTGGATCTGAGCTGGGGAGTGGCTCATTGAGGAGCTGGAGACAGAAGAAAGGAACACCCATTAGAGTTTCCTCCCCCTTGAGCAGAGAAGGTGAAAGGGGGATGGGTGAGGAGGTGTCACTTCCTGATGTATGACAAGGAGCCCTGACCAATCTACAGTCTGGATTGGGAGGGGGCAGGTCTCCTTAAATACAGCAGTCTGCCAGCAGGGGAGAGGAAAGTGCCAGGTGGAAGTGTGGAAGATGTAGCAGAGGTGCTGTGGAGGCCTCTACCCAGGAGGGAGCCCCAAGTCGGGGGGGTGACCTTGAGGCCTAGAAACTCGGGTGTAGCCAGAAGTGGACTTGATTCTTGGAGCAGCACAAGGGAGTAGGAGAACAGCAGAGGTGCTACTGTGAACACTTTAAAGTATCCACTGGAGCCAGAGAGTGACAGACCCTGGCAGCTGAAAGGGAAAGGCTGGAGCAGTCTGGGAGAGGAATAGTGGACAGTCTGTGGAAGCCTTGGGAGCCAGTCAGGGGAAGGAGTGTTACTGTAAGGAAAGCAGGTTGGTAGGACCTGGAAGAGGGATGAGCTGGGAGTTGTAGTCCATCAAAGCCCGGATAGCACCAACATACTAAGCTACACTTTGAGGGGTCCAGGACCCTGGCCTGTAATGGGTGGTCTGGAGGCCCTGCTGACAGCTTGTAGGCCTCCCCATGTGCTAGCTGCGGTGAAGAGAAAGGAGTTGTGTGAGCCTGATAAATTTCCCTTCAGGTCAGGAACCAAGTGATGTGCTGGAGATAAATGAAGGATCAATAGTCTGCAGAAGAGATGTGCTGGAGTGTATATACTGTCTTGTATATAGGAGGTCCCATAACCAATTCTTTGGGCATCCGACAAAAACAAGAACCGGCCTGCTCAGTGACTTCGGATGTGTGAGATATGGTGGGATTGAGGGCAGCTATGAGGTGAACCACAACTATCAGCCACTACCAAGGGAGCATATGGCTATACACCTTTACTGCAAATGCATTATGGTTATTTGGTGTGCTTACTCTGTACATTTAAAATGATTGTACCAGCAGATTGATACCATGTAAAGGGGTTTAAGTACCCTAAAAACCTTTTATTGTTGGTTGCAAAATAGGGCAGATAATAATGGTGGGCAGACCCATATTACTAGCTATAGGGGTTTATTGAACTTTAATGGTTGTAGATTTAAAAACACAATCATCCAATAAAAATGATTAATGATACATTTTATTAAAAAATAAAACAAATTCTCTATTCATGAAATTATCAAAAAATAAACCCCAGTATTGGCCCAAAAATAAATTCCAGAGCATCTCATGCCTATTTAATAGCCCATCTAGTTGAGGTGGAAAAACTATATTTTCCACATTGTCTTTCATAATTAATTAATTGATGTAATATAAAACCGTGCAGTGATGTCTTCCTTTGCAAGTGAAAGTTTTGTTTTGATTATGAAGGGCATATAGATCAGATACAGGGGTTGATTTCCCTTAGCTTGGTGAATGTGTTTGTGTTGGTCTGGAATTGTTTAGGGAGGAATGAACTATTTTGCACAAAAGAAACCATGAAAAATGAAAATACTAATTGGAATTAGTCAATAATATCTTCCACCCATGCTTCATGCTGGTCCACCATAAACTAATTACTGCCATCCTGGTCCACCATAAACCTGGAATTCACCAGACCAACTCATGCCTACTTGTCGTTGTTGTCATCACCATCTTCATTATCAAAATCATAATCATAACTTTATATTTGTTAAGCAACTTGCATTGGTTGTATTGTTGTTTAATATCCATCCAAAACAAAACTCTGCATTCTTAAGAATTACAATGAAGCACAAATGTTTAATATTGTAAATGTTATATATCATAAAAAGAAACATTTTATTACAATGACTCACTCTGAGTACTTATGCAGTGCTAATTTAAAGAACAGAGAGTGTACACTGAAAGAAAATTCAGTCTACTACATGGTTTATTTTTGAATTATTACTTACTGTATATACAAATTTCCCATTATTAGCTTTATACACATTCTTGAACTGGTTACAAAGCAGCCACATTTATTTTTTGTTATTAATTTAGTCTTAATAAGTGTGCACACTGAATTACTTTTTCAAATATGATATGTTTATTATTTAGCATTGGCTCTTTAGACATAACAGTGAACTAACAAACTTGCCAGAGACCTGTGGTCAGCAATTTGGACAAATATGGGAATTCTAGAGGTCTTTGTTTACTGACATTACTGACATATATTGTTTACAAAAGACTTTGTGGCTTCCTAGATCAACAGCCGCCATTAGAGGGGGAGAAAGCTTACTTGCAAAGGTCAACTACTATAGCGATGATATTCAATGATTTCTTGATACACATGAAGTAATCTAAGGCAAAAGTTACATTTTGATTTGACTTGGAGTTTGCATTCTGTGAGTACTCATGTTTCCACTGAATTCCTAGTAGATCTGCATTGTTTTGTGGCATTTGATATGTGTTTGAAAGGTACAGTGCATGGAACGCAGGTTAATAGACTCCAATCGACTTCAAAGGTGCAGGGTGGATGACAGATATGAAGCTGTGATTGACTTGCTTTATATTTCTTTGAATAGGGCAGGTCCTGTTGATTTGCAATACAGGCAAAGCAGGTCAAACACAAGCTTTTGCTGCAATTTGCACTCAAACTCATCCGTTTGTGAAGAACTGCATTTGAATCCAAAAGGCAGCGTTTGATAACAATGCCCAAATACAAAAGCCCTTCGCCAACATTGTGATAAGTTGTACCTAGTTAGAAATTGTAAAAAGATTGTAAAGGAAAATTAAAGGAGAAAACTGTCTTTGGCATCACTTTGAATTTTATTCCTGACATATTGGTGTTAATTTACTAAAAGCAAATAGGCTGTTCACTATGCAACAAATTTTCCATTAGCTTATTGGATGTGGTGAAAACACCATTTGCAAAACATTTCTCAATCACATGCAAGGAAAATAAAAATATTTTTTTCTTGCACATCATTAGATGATGGAAGTCAGCAGGGCTTCACCTCATTTACTAAGCTAAGGGAAAATTCCCCTGCAAATTGAACAGCCTATTTGCCTTTGGTAGAGCAACCCCAACAAACCCCATTCAATTATTTCTCAATTTCTTGAAAAGTTATTTATCCCTATCACATTTCCAACATACATCATGGTAAAAACGTATGCTCCCTTGATGGGATCTCTGTAAGGTTAAATAAAAATGTAATTAGTGCATCCAGTTGAAAGAGCCATATGCCTTCTTTTCCTTTTTGGACTAGTGTTAATAAAATGAAGCAGAACCTGTATTCAGCAAGGTCCACAAAGACATGAATGAGCAAGTTTGGGGTGGAGGAACTTGACTGGCCTGCACAGAGCCCTGACCTCAACCCGATAGAACACCTTTGGGATGAATTAGAGCGGAGACTACAAGCTAGCCCTTCTCTTCCAATATCAGTGCCTGACCTCACAAATGTGCTTCTGAAAGAATGATCAAACATTCCCATAGGAAGGAAAAGTTTGGCTGCAAACCAACGTAACTGGAATCCATGATGAGTAAGCACACATAGGTGTGTGAAACGCGACCACCTGTTGCCTTGACTATTGCACTTGCGGTGTTGGTCAGGTATCATTTGTGGACTGTTCAATAAATGGATTCCAGTCACGTCGGTGTGCAGCCAATGTTTTCCTTTTCAATTGATTCACGGCTAGTTTACACCTGTCTGAGGAGTCCTCACTGGAGCTCACGTTTGTTTCAAACATTCCCATAGACAGACTCCTAAACCTTGTGGACAGCCTTCCCAGAAGAGCTGAAGTTGTTGAACTGCAATGGGTGGGCCAACTCAATATTGAACCCTACAGACTAAGACTGGGATGCCATTAAAATTCATGTGTGTGTAAAGGCAGGTGTTCCAATACTTTTGACAATAGAGTGTATAGATAATGCTGCATACATTGTTAATGCTATATAAGTACCTCAAATAAATAAAATGTGTTCAGATGTTAACTGGACATTTAAAAGAAGAGGAGATATTATATTATTTCGGTATTGGCAATTGGAACTGATACCCTTGAGACACCAAAGTATATGAACAGCTGACAAGTCAAATAGGCTGGAAATTTTTCTCTGCTTCCCTACTGTTATTGCTGTACATGTAAAGATTAACATGCTGTCATGATCCACATCTTCTGTAGCAGTCAGAAGCTTTGCAATTAACAGCGTATGCAAGTGCTTTGTGTAACCAAAAAACTTCCAGAGGGTTTGCTGTTTCTTTATGAATGCCTGTTGTTTTATATCTGTGGGTAAGTTTGGTCTTACAGCTTAATATATAAACAAATCTTGACAGAGCCTTAAGTGGGTACTAGTACAAATTCATTTATTGAAATAAAAAAATGAAAAGTACTGATAGGATGTTGAATTGGTTTTACGCTTCGAAAGAAGCATTCATTTAAAGCTTTTGTCAAATAACTTGAAAAAGTATACATCAAGTTGTGTGGTAAGTTCCTATATTGTGAAGTTGGTTAATTATATTAATGTTTTTTTTATTGCATTGCACTTTGACCTTTTTTTGCACTTAGCACAACATATTTTCTCTGTGTATGAGATAAGCTTGGATAACTGTGATTGCATTGTTTTTGCCTTTTAATTGTACTTTATTGATCACCGCTGAATGAATCTCATGCACTCTTAAAATACCAATTACTGTGCTCACCATTTCTTATTAGACAACATGCATAAAAAGCACAAAATAATGTGTTAAGTAAGGACTTGAAATCTAAAGGCAATACGCATACTTACTATGCATCCATGTGGATACCTCCTGCTGTCTATTGAGAGGTCTGTTTTTATTATGAATAAAATCAATAATGTACCCTAGATGCTTGTAGAATCTTACTTCTAATGCAAGCCATAGATGATGCAATTTTCTTTACAGTCAGTAAAGATTTCACAGTGTTAATGGGGAAATTCTTCCCTGTCAGAAGAACACAGTGGAGAACACATAGGGGTTGATTTACTAAAGCTGAAGAGTGCAAAAAGTGGTGCAGCTGTGCATGCTAGCCAATCAGCTTCTAATCTCGGCTTGTTCAATCAAGCTTTGACAATAAAACCTTTAAACTGATTGGTTTCTGTGTGGAGTTGCACCAAATTTTGCACTTTCAAGCTTTAGTAAATCAACCCCATAGTGCTCTCCATTTCTTAAAGAGTTTTTAAAAGAACCTAGCAAATACAAAACACTCACAGGGATAAATAACAGTGCGCTTTGTTAGCCTAGTCATCAGCCTGCTTGCCACTACACACTAAGATGCCAGCGGTGTGATATTACGGGTTCAGCTAGGAAGAGGGAGGAAGGAGGAAGGAGCTGAGTCTGTAACCTCCCACCACCACCATCTTAGTGTCTAGTGGTGAGCAGGCTGATGAATGCTGGGGTGTTTTAATAAATCTTTAAGAAATGAAGAGCACTATGTTTTTGCCTTTCTGTTCCATGTGATTTATGTCTGATGACATATGAGCACATTTGGAATCGGAGGGTTTATCCATCCCAAGTCTGAGGAGAACTGTGGAGGGTCTGCAGAGCTTGTTAGTATTGCCATGTGGATCATTCAGATGAGCCTGTTTTGAGGTTGTTTGAGGTGAGCAGGTTTTTCAGTTCAATTTATGCATGGACTAATAATCACAGAAATTGTATTTTTTGATTGTTATGTATGAATTGATTGGTTATCCCAAAATAATGTTGCACTTCACTAATTTTTGTATATTTACACTAACTTTTATGAATGAGACAAATTTGTAGCACTGATCAAAAATATCTTCCAGCACAAATGTGCCATGCAGCCTGCCAATTGTTTAGTGGTATTACCTATAACAATAAAAGCTGGTCATACATGGATAGCAGTTTGTCCATTTCCTGCAAAAGGTTATATGTACCCCGTATTCACATGGGGGGTGGATATATGTGAGCCCCTTTAATTTAAAGGGGTTTTCCAGATTCCCTGGGGGTTGCAGGCATATGGTCTGGTATAATTCATAAGAGGTTCTGAAGACTCACTACCCCCTCTTTCCTAGCTAACTAGGCTGCATGCTCAGATAAGGGTATGGCATGGGATTATGGGTACCCCCATAAAATCAACACCAGACCCAAGGGTTCTGGTATAGATTTTGGGGTAGAACCCATGCTGCTTACAAGCAGAATGAAGAGGCCATAAATTCAGGGGCAATTTACATTTCTTTGTGAATGTCCATTTCTCGATCCCTCCTCCAAATAATGACCCTAGAAGTGACTTGTATTACATCGCCTCTGGGGTCACAGATGTCATTCCTTGGCTAGTGTAGCTGAGGATGCAGCTATTCCAGTATGATCTGTGCTGAAATAGCTGAATTTGAGGGCAGGGGAGACATTGGGGCTAATAGATCCCCAATGTCTCAATAAAGAGTACCTGTCATCTGCCTATGCTATCACATAGGGGGCTTGTTAGCATCTTGTGATGGCAATAAAGTAAAAAAAATAAATGAATAAAAATTATAAAAAAAATGATAAAATAAATATTTTTTTTAATTTAAAGCAACGCCATCACCCCAACATGCACCCCATTTAAAAAATGCAGGGTGAGCACTTGTATGTACACGTTGTGAGCATCAGAGTGAAAGCAATAATTCTAGGTCCATAGTTCATGGTGAACTCTAAATTGAGGACCCGTAATGGCTTTCAAAACATCGCCTATTTGACACATCCTCCCAACTATGCTGGTGCCGCTGTGGTCCCTCGGGTAGTCTTATGCACATTCGCAGCTTCTGGTAAAAAATGATCCAGATAATCTCAGAGGTTACTGGAATAATAAAACCTATGACTCCTGCCTTGGCTCTACTCAACATAGGCATTGAGAAATTCCCTGCCTCATACTGGGGTGTAGTTGCTAATAGAGTTGAGCGAACCCATGGATGTTCGGGTTCGGTGGGTTCGGCCGAACTTCGGAAAAAAGTGCGGGTTCGGTACCGAACTTGACCCGAACTTTACCCCGAACCCCATTGCATTCAATGGGGACCCGAACTTTTTGGCGCAAAAATTACTGTAAAAGAGTCCTGGAAAGTGCTAGAGGGCTGCAAAATGATTTTAGAACAATAATCTGTCCCTTACAGCAACAGCAGGAACCTGACCCTATAGAACTAGAAGATGATTTTAGAACAATAATCTGTCCCTCTAAGCAGTAGACTCTATCTAGTCCAGTCATATTTTTGTGTAATGCAGGATGAGATCTGCAATCTGTCCCTAAAACCAGTAGTAGTAGTAATCTCTACCTATCTATCTATCTGCAATCTGTCCCTAAAAGCAGTAGTAGTAAAAACCTCTACCTATCTATCTATCTGCAATCTGTCCCTCACAGCACCGGCAGCATCCTCTCCCTACACTACCCAGAGAGCATGTGACATGCAGCACTAAGTGACTCCAGCTTATAAAGAGGCTGGGTCACATGATGCACTGGCCAATCACAGCCATGCCATTAGTAGGCATGGCTGTGATGGCTTCTAAGGGCAAACCAGTGAAACGCTTGTTGATTGGCTGCCCTGCAGCTATTCAACATGCGTGATCAAATACCCAAACCCAGAACTCGAATCCAAACTTTTTTTCAAATGTCCGGGTTTGGGTCCAGGTCACGGACACCCCAAAGTTCGGTACGAACCCGAACTTTACAGTTCGGGTTCGCTCAACTCTAGTTGCTAATATTCTACTATCCACCAAATTAATCATCACAAGATATTGGAAACAAAATTTGGCCCCTAATCCATCAGAGGTTGTGAATGTTACCCAACAAAATTACCTGTATGAAAAATATTTGACTTTGTATCTAAAATCCTTCCATGCCTTTGAACTTGTTTGAAGACCGTGGTCATCCTGTTATCCTCCGTAGGATCCTGGTACCCTATCTCTGCCCCTATTTGTGCACTAACTACATTAGTGTTGATGTTGATTTTATGTTCTGGTTAGTGCCTTGTACTCTACTATGTGATATTGGTGTCAATGTTGTTCTTGTTTCACATACTGTTAATTCTAGTTAGATAACAGTCCTTATTATTTCTTTTTTTTTTTTTTTTTCCTTTAGAAAAAGTTTTTATTTCAAGCAAAAAGTCAGTACAATATACTCAGCAAACAAAAATAGAGGGCAGGTAACATACAAAATGGGATCATATAAAACGTGACTTAGTTACAACAATACAATGCTTGCATTGTTATGCTTACTTGAGTAAACGGCCGTTATCCAGTGGCCTCTACGAATTGTCTAACGTACCCGATCTCCGTCTAGTCTTTCCAGGCTATTCATCTGCTATATCAAAAGGCTGGAGGTGTAACTTTGCGCTCCGTGCTGTATCTAAAGAGGGGTGGGACATAGACCCTTGAATTTTGTGAGGGGGGTTGAAGCCTGTGCTCTACTGTGGTCTGAGTATTTTGAGGCATTATGTGTTTCGTTAGGGAGGGAGAGGGGTGGTCTACGAGTGACATGTTGTCTATCCTGTAAAGGGGGCCATGGGCGATATGATGACGTTGTGTAGGAATGTATGGGCTGGATCCTAATTTGTATGAGAATGTGTCTAGTAATTTATGGTGGTCGGTCGTTTGCTGGAGAGGGTATGGAAGAAGGGAAGGAAAAGGGGGGGGGGGGAGAGGTGAAGAGAGAGAAAAACCAGAAAAGGGGGAGGGAGGGTGGGAGGGAGGGATAGATAGGCAATTAATTCCGTATGGGTCCCGTAGGTCTCCACCACCAGATCCCCCGGGAGCCCGGGTTGGGATCCAGATCAGGCTACCATGGAATGGCCTAGCGACAAGTTGTCATGGACGCGTATTCTTCCGTAGTTTTAAAATGTGTCCAGCAGGCCCATGAGTGGGAAAATTTGGAGAGAGGGTCCTTGGCAATCTGTATTAGCTCTTCCATTTCTGCAAAGTGGTTGACACGGGAGAGGCATTCGTGGATTGTCGGAGGAGACGAAGATCTCCACCGGGCGGGGATGCACATTTTGGCAGCATTGAGTAAATGTGTTACAAGAGTTTTCCGATACACGTGCATTGGTAGAGTGATGGAGAAGGGATTGTGCCGGAGTACAGTCTAGGGGATATGTGGAGATCTTGACAGTCAGGTCATGCACTTGGGTCCAGAATTGTTGCACTGCTGGGCAGGTCCACCAAATATGTAGTAGGGTACCAGGCTCACTGGAACATCTCCAGCATGTTTCAGGTATAGCTGGGTTGTACCTATGTAGGAGCTGTGGAGTCCTGTACCAGCGTGCAAGTAACTTATAGCTATTCTCTTGAATTGAAACATTAAGCAAGCATTTGTGGGCTAAAGTGAACATTTTTTCCCACTGCTCATCCGAAAATGTCGTTTGCAAGTCCCTCTCCCAACTTGAGCACATACTGCCTGAGCTAGAAGGAACTGAGGTAAAGAGCATATTGTGAATTGTGGAAACCAGGTGGCTTTGTGCTGTCGTTTGGGAACAAAGATTCTCAAATGGGGTAAGGGGTCTGGAGACAGCTGAATCCCTATTAGTGTCTTTTAGAAAGTGTCGGATTTGGAAATATACCCATGGCGCGATTGAAGTGTTGGGATCGCATGTCTGAATTGTCTCTCGGTTTAGCATAGCTCCATCTTTGTAGAAGTGTGAGGCATACATGTCAGGGAGGGGCCACACTCTATGCAAAAACCGGTTGGACATTCCAGGAGGGAAGGCAGGGTTGAGCTTGATTGGAGTGAGGGGGCCCGGGTTGGTTGAAAGGTCTGTTTTTCTACAAACCTCCTTAAAGCAACACAATGTGGCGCTAATAAGGGGGTGTTGTTTGAGAACGGGAGCGACTGCGTGTGCGGGTATCCATGGTATTGATTTAAGTGGTGTCGGGGAGAAGGCATTTTCTATATGAACCCAACTCTTATTTTTTACGTGAGTGTTCCAGTTGACCATTCTCGTCAAGTGGGAAGCCCAGTAATAATGACTAAGGTCCGGCAATCCTATGCCCCCCTTAGATTTAGGTTTGATTAGTTGTGTCTGGCTAATCTTGGGGCTTTTGTGTTTCCAGAGGAAGCCTTATTATTTCTAAGTGCTTTGGTGGCTGTGTCTGCTCTATTGTCATTACATTTTCATTTTAAAAAATCCAATAAACATATTGAAAAAAATACAGAGTTTTGCCCATTGGGACTTTATATGAAGCGCCACATAGCCAGTAATAAAAACATTGTATAGTTTTATTAAGTATGCCAGCAATACAACTGGGAAAAGGTGTCATAGTGCCAAACAGTTGGCTTAAATGTACAAATACATTACATAGTTACATACAGTCATCAAATATTCTATGGTAATTGTGGCATAGCACCTATGGTGACCCAACGCGTTCTAGTTTCTCATCTTGACTTAATTGACTAGAATACATGTACTCCAAGATCATGCAGTTTGTGAGTTCAGTCTCACTCTTCAGGGGTTGATGCATAGGCATGATAAAGATACAGTGTGCTGCATGCCAAAGTTACACCAGTAGCTGCCGGAGATGTCTGACCTGGGAGCTGTGGGTAAAGGATCAAAAAATGGGCCAGCAAAGCAAAACAGGACAGATGAAAAATGGGCAAACACAACCGTTCAGCATGACCTGCCAGGATGGAGGCAGATTCAAAATAATGCTGACCAGAAATAGTGTGCGTCCAACCACCTGGGAGGCATATAGTGTCTTGTACGCTACATATGTCACATTGGTGTCAATGTTGTTCTTCTTTCACATATTTCTCTGTTAATTCCAGTTAGATAACAGTCCTCATTATTTCTAAGTGCTTTGGCGGCTGTGTCTCCTCTATTGTCATTACTTTTTTATCCTAAAAAATCTAATAAACATATTGAAAAAAACAAACAAACAGAAAAAACATTGCCTATGTAGAATTTTAGGTACCATAGCTTTTTGTGATTCCACAGGCGTGCACAATTTTTAGACATGACAAGTTTGGTATCTATTTACTGCATTTTTGCACTAAAATAAATTTTAATTTATTCATTCTGAAAATTTGTGTTTGATAAACATTGTATGGCAAAAATTGAAACAACACCATTTTATTACCCAGAGTCTTTATACAGTACACCTTTTGGGGGATTTACAGTAATTTCTAGCAAAAGAAGCAGATTTTAACATGTGTGCAAATAATGAAAAAATTACCCAGGTAGACAAGTGGTTAAAGGTACTTTTGTTGTTAAATAAAAATGGACAGGAGCCCTTAACCACAACAGTACCTGGCACGAAAACCCCCTTCCTGTCCAGGCCATTTTTCAGCTTTCAGCGCTATCACACTTTGAATGACAATTACTCAGTCATGCAACACGGTCCGTAAAAAAGTTTTTTTTAAGTTAGAAAAAAATAAATATCTTGTTTTTTATTTGGGGGAGGATCACTAATTTATGGTGGTTTTCTTTCGAGATAAACACACTTTTTTTCCTGCGTTTAAAGTATACCCATGGCACAACGTACTGACTCATTAACAGTAAGTTTCACACTATCGCGACTTTCGACTTTTTACCGGACCTGTCCTTCCCCCAAAAGCACGGTCCATGACAACACCAATTCCCGAGGACAGGTAAAAATAAATTGTTGTTTTCATGGAAATTGGTGAACAGATGGACCCATTAAAAA
>BLSH010555554.1:364540-379530 GCA_018402905.1 Glandirana rugosa | reverse complement strand
TTTGGGACCATTGGCATTTATACAGCGATCAGTGCTATAAAAATGCACTGATTACTGTGTAAATGTCATTGGCAGTGAAGAGGTTAACCTGCAGGGGGCGCTCTAAGGGTTAACTATGTTCCCTGGGCGTGTTCTAACTGTGGGGGGACTGCACTATCTGGGGGAGTGGTCACAGCCTTCGTATACAGGAAGGCTGTGATCACAGCCCTTCCCCCTTCACACAGAGCGGAGGTCCGTGTTTACATACACGGACCTCCGTTCCTCCGCTCGGGGGGGCCATCGCGGGTAGCCGGCGGCAATCGAAGCCGCCGCACCCGCTCCCTGGCCCTCCCCGAACACAGTGAGCGCGCGGGCGCAGCCGCCGTCGTATGACGTAGTTTTGCGGGAACGAACCACTTTGCCGCCGTCAAATGCCGATCGGCGGTCGGCAAGTGGTTAATTATCCTATTAGAGAAACATTGTAGTAACCAGACTATGGGTTTATTGGAGACTCCTATGGTCCAATTCACTGCCATTGTTAAGAGACTCTTTCATTTATTAAAAATGATCCTGTTTACAGAGAAAACCACAGAGTAACCACAATATTTTTTGTTAAATAAACAAAATAACTATTCTAAAGCGGTCAATGGACTTTAGTAACTGGTCCATTTACTAAGCCAGTGAAGAATTAGGATTGTTTACTCTGGCCTAGTCTAAATGTCAACCTGAAATGGATATTCAACCTGGGAATTTTTTTTGGCAATGTTTTTATGAAGACATTGGTCCAAACCTACTGTGCCTATATCTGTACTACTCTTCTACTTGAAGTACAGCTTCTGATGAGAAGTACCCCATTTGAGCAAGCACAAACTCTTCAACCTAAAATATAAGGCTCACAAAATATTTAAAAATAAAGGAAAAAACTTAAAACCATGAAGTTGAAGACCTATATATATGTCCTATGGGAAAAACACAGCTCTAGTTTCTCATCGTGACGCTATTGACTAGAATACACGTACTCCAAGATCATGCAGTTTGTAAGTTTGTAAAGAAGTGTAGCAAGCAGTTTTTAGAGAAAGACAAAATATGGTGAAAGAACAGTGTTACATTTTTACAAACAATAAAGTGAATGTAAACCTTCTTTTTGCATAATAAACATGCCATACTTACCTGCTATGTGCAATTGTTTTGAACAGAGCAGCCCTGATCCTCCTTTTCTGGGGTCCTCCGTCGGCATACCTGGCTCTACTTCTTCGGGGAGCAGCCCCATAAGACACCACTTCCTATGGCAGCACTCATGTGGGCTCGTTCCCAAGCCACACTGCCTGTGTCTATAGACAGGGACACTGCAGCTCAGCCCCGCTCCCACTCTTATTACAGTATTTAATTATATAAATAATTGCAGCGCCCAAAATTAAGGAGAAAAATAAGAGGTAGATGGTCTACATATGCAACATAGACAAAAAGTAAATGATACAATAAATAATAGTTCCTCCTTTAGGGAATAGTGACAAGATCTTAAAGTCTAAGTCTCACTATAAGCTCGTAAAGTGTGAATCAAGGGGGTACACCCTCAAAGTCTTCAGTGGGGTAAGCCACTGAAGACTTTGAGGGTGTACCCCCTTGATTCACACTTTACGAGCTTATAGTGAGACTTAGACTTTAAGATCTTGTCACTATTCCCTAAAGGAGGAACTATTATTTATTGTATCATTTACTTTTTGTCTATGTTGCATATGTAGACCATCTACCTCTTATTTTTCTCCTTAATTTTGGGCGCTGCAATTATTTATATTATTTTGCTTGAACAATTTCCTGATCTATTGTTTGTTTGCGAGCAGCCTGAGTCATTACCACTCTTAAACATCTCATATACCTTTTTTATTCATTTTTATAGTGGGCGCGGTTAATTTTATATTCTTTTGTACAGTATTTAATTGACAGCACTAGGCGCCAATGGCTCCCACTGTTATCAATCTTATCTGTAATGAGGAAGGGAGAGGACAGAGAGAGACACTGCTCTTGGGCACAGTGCTTGATCATGATTGGGCTCAGGTAAGTATAAGTGGGGCTGGGGGTGTGCTGTGGTACACAGGGTTTTTTACCTTAATGCAGTGAATGCATTATGGTAAAAAAAAGTTAAGCCTTTATAACCACTTTAACATTTCTTTTTATGTTTATAGAAATCAGATCTAGCATTATCTTCTTCATTGATTCCAGAAGCCATCAACAAACAGTGAAATAAACATCACATTAGACTCAATTTTCCCTAAATTTTGTAAATGCATTGTTTTAGACATACTTGACCAATATCACAAAATGTTAGAATACTTTTTCCTCATAGATTAGGTATTATAATAATGAATGGCACACACGTTTTTTGTTTTTTCTTTCCTTTACAAAGAGGACTTTGCCCAACAACCCCATCTGACGTGACAAAGTTCATATTTTGTAAATGATAGAAGAATGAACAGGCAATTTGCAGTAACATTGCTGAATGTCATCAAGATCATTTTCTAAAATAGCAGTATCTAGTGAGTCATTTATTATAAAGCTCATGATGCTAGTTATAAAAAGATGCCTTAGTAAACTTTTCTTTGAAATATAGCAGGTAGAATGTCTTTTGTCCTGTCACTGCCAAGATAATTGTTCATTGAATAAAAATGAAACTACATCAAATGGGTCTCCTTTTGTCTACTCAGCTTACTTAGGGTCATGGGGCCCAGAGCCATCTCAAATAATAACACAATGAACTTGTCGTAACAGAGCTTATAATCAGGGTTACTGGGGTTACATAACAAAATGTCCCAAATATGCACTTAAATATGATTTAAGGGGGGGGAACGTATGCCTCCAAAAAATACTATAGCTATATAAATTAAATTTATGCTTTAAAGTCCTTCTGCCCAGAAGCATGAATAGACTGTTTCATTACAGTATCTTCTAAAGGTTATTTTAATCTGAATTTTTCTAGTTTCATAGTAGAAAATTTTTTTTTTTACCTTTAAAATCTATATCTTTATAGTCACCAACTACACGAATGCAGCATTTTTTCAGTAGCATTAATCTGTGAATGGTTTTGCATAGTTTATCTTTTCAATTTAAAGTAAAAAAAACCTCATATGTACTATTGCCAATTACAGTTTTAGATGCTCTAAAGTACATGAATAGTCAGTAATCCTATTCAGGCAACAGTCATTTAAGGGAGAATTCCAAAATATCAATCAGATAATATTACTTTTTTTATTCAAATACATGGGCTTTCAATGCCATGAACTTGACACTGATTTCAAGGATTCTGGTGCTAAGAACTACTATTTATAACATATGGACAGTTGTTAATTACTTACACTAAAACTTGAAGTGTCAATAAAATGTTTTCAATTAAAATAAAAAAAACATGTTATACTCACCTGCTCTGTGCAATGGCAGAGCCTCTTCTCGGGTCCTCCAGGGGTTCTCCTGGCTCCTCCTTACTTTGTGTGTCCTCAACTGTTTGCTATGGAGGCACACAGTGTCTGCCTGCTCCCTAGCTGTGTGTCTATGGAGCCATGCTCCATAGACTTACACAGCAGGACTTAGCCTCACTCCCTATGTCCTCCTCACTGCATTTGATTGTCAGCTCTTGCTCGAGTGATGTGTGAAAAAGAAGAGAGAGGAGAAGAGATGCAGCCGTGCACAGTGCTGGATCCATTCTCCCCTCTATTCCCCTTCACACAGGGAAAGGGGGGAGGTCGGAAAAGTAGAAAAATGTTTTTTTCCCTTAATACAAGGAATTCATTAGGGTAAAAAAACATTTTTAGCTTCAGTATCACTTTAATACTTTTAAACATCACCTTAATCAAAATCCAAACCAATCAATCAAGCCAAATAACATTCTAATTCAAGTCCAAAATATCCTCTGTGAAAATCTTATTATTACATATTCCATATTCCCATAAATCTATTACAATCAATTCACTGGTATAGTCCACCACAATGTGCTATTATCCCTCGGATGGGTAAAGGAAGCTTAGTAGAACTTATTGACTCCTTATAATCGAGTAATACAATGCTATTTCCAATATGGTTCCAAACTGTGGCACATTTTTAGGAAGCTGCCCTCATTTATGGTCTTTTGATGATCCCATAGTGTAGTATGTCAAGTTTAATAGATTTAATTTACTATAAAAATTACTCACAAGAATAAATCATTCATAAACAAGGAGAGGGAATGCACACCAGAAAGATATGATCCACTAATCACGCATAGGTCCAAAAATGCATTTCATAAAAATTCCAGCAATCATACATAAACTCTTCATTTAGATGAACAGGCAGATAGAGCACTCACCAGAAAGATTTTATCCACTAAATTTACATAGGTCAAAACCACATTCCCATACAGATATCAATCGATCAAGATCTCTACTTTGTTCCTCTTTTATGCATTTGCGTCCATGATTGTTTTCACCCCCCTTGTGTTCAGGACCAATATTACAATCTAAAAACAAAAGAAAGGATTAGGGACTTCTGGTTCCGGCGCCTCATGTGTGAGGCGTAACGGCGGGCAGCTCCGGTCCTACAGGCGACAATCGGCTCATTATACCGGGACTCAGCCCTGAAAACAGCTCTCCCTCACAAGCGGACACCCTCCTCTCCCTGATGGAGAAGTTTCTAACCAGCTCCCGGGCCAATTCTCCGTCCCTAGGCCGCACAAACTCACAAAGCCCTGCGGCCGGGTGTACCAAGATGGCCACCGCGTCAGAGCTGGAACAAGCAACGATGGAGACACAGGCCCCAGAGCTCCAAAACTCGTCTCCGCCGGATGAATATGCGAAGATTGCGCAGGCAGTGGCAGCCCTACTCCTGCCCAACATCACCCAGGCGGTGGATTTGGCGGTACAAACAGGTATGGCTCAGCTCCGGAGGGACATAGGGGAACAGGTGCGCAGACTCTCTGCCGCTGAAGCTAGGATATCTGACATTGCTGATGAGATATACCAGATTAATGGCACGCTAGAGAAATACGACAAAGCCCACGCAGCCATACAAGAAAAGCTTGAGGATCTCGAAAATAGATCAATAGAGCAATCTAAGGATTATAGGACTCCCCGAAAATTGTCCCAACAACGCCCTCATGCACATATGTGCCTCACGTATCCCTGAGGTGATGGGCCTCCCCACACCTTGCATAGTAGAACGAGCTCATAGAGTCGGCCCTCCAGATGCAAATCGTAAATCCCCCTGGGCTGTCATAGTGAAATTCCTCAACTATGCAGACAAACTTGCAGTGCTTCAGGCCTTCAGGTGGTCACGTAGCCTCAGGATTGAGGGGGCCTACCTTCTAGTCTTCGCGGACTATTCAGCAGAGGTGTCAAGAAAACGTAAATCCTTCCAAGCAGTCTGTGCGGAACTTTACAAACAAAACATTTGCTTCTCCCTGGCCTTCCCAGCCATTTTGCGAATTCAAGCTCCAAACGGAGAACAACTGACATTCCAAACACCCAGAGAAGCGGAGGCCTATCTCAGATCCAGCTTGGCCAGGTCTCCCAGCCTCTCAACCTCCCAGGATACCTTTTCACCGACTTCTAGGGAGCAATGAAGTCCTAGAAAAGACCCGGCAAAAAGACTGCGCCCCAATAACACCAGCTGCTCTAATGGAGATTCACTGCCAGTCCGTGCCTAATTTGCAATCTACCATGTGGGACAAACTCAAAATACCACCTAACCATCTACCAGGACACATACCCACGCTAAGTATCTATGTCTTGGGCATCCCATAATTAATCTATACCTGTTAGTTTCTTTCAGTTGGGCTGAGACTACCCCCTAATGTTGTATCTTCTTGACAAAGCCCGGTAGGCAGAATCGCTGAGTTCTAGGAGTATGCACTTGAGGAAAAAAGTGAAGTTTAGAAAGTTTGTTAAATTGAGTTGCTTATTCACCTTGTTTCTTTTTACTTCCAGCCCCCTACCCTTGATCTCCCTCTCCAATCATTCGCAAGAATCTACCGATCTTCACGCCGGCGGGTCCCGAACCACAACCCAACTTAACTGTGAGTCTTTCCTGCGCGACACACACCTGATTTACAGGGTATGTAACATATCCCATACCGCCCCCACACAAATATGCGCATAGTCATCTGGAATGTTAAGGGGTTACGCTCCCCCTCTAAGCGAGCTAAAGTGCTGAGACACCTCAAACGTCTCCGCACAGATATTGCATTGCTACAGGAGACCCATCTTGGCGTAGATGACTTTCATAGTCTCCAAAAATTATGGGTCGGGAAAGTCATAGGATCCCCAGCTGTAGGCAGGAAAGCAGGCATAGTCATACTGATGCACAAGAATTTATCATATAGCATATTAGGTACAGAACATGATTCCTTGGGCCACAAAGCGTCAGTCCACCTCAAACTGCAGTCCAAAGAACTACTGATATCGAACATCTATGCTCCCAATTCACCTTCAATATCTTTTTTCCAGGAGACCACTAGATGGCTCCTTAGCAAACCAAACGCCCCCCATTTGATAGGCGGAGATTTTAACTCTGTGCTCAGAATAGAGGAAGACAAGTCTTCCCACAAACAAATAACCCGAGTTACCCCTAGTCAGGTGGCCACCACCCAGCTAGAACAGTTTGTAGCAGTGACCAATTTGATAGACACCTGGCGACTGACGCACCCTTCTGACAGGGAATATACTTTCTTCCCCCCCCCACATGGGTCTTTTACGAGGATAGATTACCTTTTCACCACTCACTCCCTAGTGCAGTCCATCAGAGAAATGGTCATGCACGACATTGTCATCTCGGACCACAGCCCTGTCTCAATTCACTTAGCAGACTTTTCCCCCAAGACATCTCCCAACATATGGAGGTTCCCCTCCTATCTCGCCAATGACTCCCACCTTCAGGAAACCCTGTGCATGGCTTGGGAGGAATATTCTTCCCTCAACAGAGAACACCTTACCAACCCAAACTTGTTTTGGGACGCAGGGAAGGCGTACCTACGAGGCAAGATTCTGTCCTACGCCAGCCACTACAAAAGAAATGCACTCAAGCGCTTTACAGAGGCAAGCGAGCAACTGAGAAATGCGCAGCGGTTGCTACAACAAAAAGACACTCCCTCTAAAGCCAACTCTGGCAAGCAGCCAAGCAACAATTTGACGCCTGGGCGGAACACCAGGACCGCATACACACAGCACACTGGGACCTTATCCTCCATATACAGGGTAATAAAGCAGGGAAGCTACTCGCCAGGTTATGCAAAGGTCCACATACACCCATGCATATCCATTCACTTAAAGACCAGGAAGGCATACTGACCCCCAATCCGGATGAAATTAATAAGATACTTCATAAATTCTATTCCACTCCCCAGACAAACAGGACCTATCAATTGCAAGCTCCTTTCTAAACACACCTGATCTCCCCCAAATTACCCCAGATCATCTTTCCTCCCTGAATGCACCAATTACCAGGGAGGAAATTGAACAAAATATTAAAGCTCTAGCCAACAACAAATCCCCAGGTCCAGATGGCCCCACTGCCGAATTCTTTAAATTCACACTAAACTTCCTTCCACAGACTTTAACCAAAGTTTTTAACGGAATTTGGGAGGGTGGCCCGTACCTGCCATCCGGTCAACAAGCATACATCAAATTAATTGAAAAAAAGGGTAAAGACCCTCAGGAACCAGGCTCATACCGCCCAATATCCCTACTAAATGTAGATTCGAAACTCCTATCCAAAATAGTCGCCTCCCGCCTAGCGCAAATTCTTCCCTCCCTAATACACCAGGTGCTGGCAGGCTTCATCAAAGGCAGGTCTGCCTCCTCGAACATCAGAAAGGTGTTAGCAGGGCTTCAGTATGCGAAGTCTCACCCCTCGCAAAATATAGCGATAGTTACCTTAGATGCTGAGAAGGCCTTTGACAATGTGAACTTTCACTGGTTATCATCAGTCCTCAGCAAATTTGGATTTTCAGGCCCCTTCTCTCACTTTATCGAAAGCCTCTATAAGGCCCCCACAGCAAGAGTTGTAGCAGCAGGACTTATCTCGGACCCCATTCCTTTACATAAAGGGACCAGACAGGGCTGCCCACTTTCCCCACTCTTATTTAACCTTACACCATTCTACCCTGATGTCAACTTCAAAACATATCTTCAATCTCTGGACGCAGAGCGGGCCCCGCGCCATCCCTCCCCCCCTTCTTTGGGGATGGGGGGGAGATGGAAGTCGGGACAACAGGTCTCTCTTATCCATCCAGATTTAAGCTTATTCTACAATTATCAGTAGCATCTCATGTTCTAAGTTGAACTTGGCCTGGTTGAACTACGGTCGGCTTCTTTCTCTTCTCTAACCATTTAAGGTAGAACAAAGAGAGGTTCTACCTTAATCTGTCGATTAATTCTCGTAAGTGACTTCTATCTTTCTTCTCTACCTTTTCTCCCTCTATCTCTCCCTCCCCTTCCTCCACTGCCACAAATTCGTTGGAAATAAATACTGTGTTCCATATTTCCTCATGACCCTGAATTTTACCTTTCTCTTCTATTGGGGTTCCCCCCTCCTCCCCTCTTTATCATCATATAGATACTATTAATGTATTGATCTGTATTTCCATGCATAAAACAATAAAATTTGATATAAAAAAAATAAAAAAGAAAAAAGAAAGGATTATAGTGTAGCGTGGTTAATCTTGATTCCCAACTGCATGCGTTTTTAAGCATTTTTTTTGCCATGGATCAAAAACATCCAAAAGCGCGGTAAGCTGTGTTTTTGAGTGTTTTTGGGCGTTTATGAGCATTTTTAAGCTTTCAGTGTATTTTGTGGTCAGAAGAACGATTCTTGAATGTGATTTTAGGATGTTCTGACAACAGTCCATAAACTCCACTGCTGATAAATGACAATAAACCTTGAGGCCGGGAATTGGATACAGGAGAGTCAGAGGAGTAAGGACGTTTAAACCCCTTTTACCCTTAAAGGGAAATACTGGGAAATACTGCATATTACTGGTAATGCAAGGGTCATCGTAATAAGGTGAGCAGCCAGTGAAAACATGTGTGGAAGGTGACAGTGCTTCTGGAAGAGTCCTCACCTGGTGGTGAATTCTTTTTTGTTAATTTTTAAACACTGATTTTGTTTTATTATTATGGAATTGGCTTTATTCATCTTTTTTTTTTTTTTGGACACTTGTGCATTTTAAATAGCATAATGTAGAATTTGATTATTTTATCACATGAGGGCTTGGTATATTATTATACCCCAATTTATTATATAACTTTATTATTCATAGTTGCGCTGCCAGGTTGTTTTGTATTGTTATTTTATGCAAAGTGTGGTGGAGTCACTTCTGAAGGGTTGGCAGCAATTATATTAAGTTTAAATAACACTTAGGGAGGTTGCGCTGATTGATCTTTTTTTTTTTTTTAAATCATCTGAAACCAACTTTACAGGAATGAAACTGGGCCGGGCCCCCTATACATGGAGCATCAGTGTATCAGTATCTCAGAATTAAGTGTGCAAAAAATTAAGAATGCACAAATTTACCTACAACATCACAACGAATATAACTCCCTCTACCAGACCCAGGAGACATATAGAATTGTCAAGGGAATTGGGAGGGTCATGACAGTAGTTGTAAAATTCAATACTTCCACCCAGAATGCCTAGACCACCAAACAATACAAAAAAATATGACCAAAGGTTTCCAGGGACTTTGAGCCACGCTAGCACTCTGCAGAGACCGATGGCTAAATCGTTCCCAGTTTAGCCAAAGTGTAGTAGATCCTGCGCAGAAACTTAAAATGCATGAGTCTATCCCTAGTAGAGACCAAGTAGACAAAAGGCAATTCCCACAGGCAATTATGTGTGTAAATTCATATATAAAGTGTTACGCGCTCAAAATAATATTCCCTGTGGATTGGCTGCTTCCACTTTATGCCTACTTCATTAATCTTATTGTGTTTGCCAATAACTTAAGTAAATGAAACCATGTGCAAATTCATATACAACATGAAGTGCTTTGTGCTCAAAATGCTATTACCTGCAGATCTGTTGCTTCCTCTTTACACCTATTTCTTTAATCTTATAATATTTGCTGCTACATTAAATAAATAAAACCTATGCAAATTAATGTAAATATACAATGTTTTGTGCTCAATATAGTGTTCTCTGCAAGTCCACTGCTTCCACTTTGCATCTACTTCAATTGACTTGTTTTACTCAAAAAAATCCACAAATCAATGAAAAGTTTGTAACATGTGTGAAACTGTGCCAGCTGTAGTATCACTGCCTTTTTCCATCTTTTGCACACGTGATGGTGAAGCCCTTAGTAGAGCTTCCCCACTCACCAGAGCAATATGACTCCCAGCTTTTCAGCTACCAGAGCCAAAAACGGCCTTCACACTCTGTTCATCTCCAATGGCAAAGGAATTGGATCCACCTTGGTCACTCCTGCAACACTGCTGCAGTTTCTGTCAGTCTCCTTCCTAGACTTGGCTTCCTTATCCAGCCACTGTTCCAGCAGGGGCTTAGCCTTTTAATATACACTCAGGCAAAGAGAGAAAGGGAAATCCAACATAATGTAAAAACTTTTATTTAAAGTAAATACTAAAAACTGCACTCACTTAACAAATGTAACACAATGCTTGATAACCAAGACCCAAAAGTTCTGTGTGTTCCATGGGCAGGGAGTGATGTCACCGGAAATCAGAAGTTGCGTTCGACATGTTTCCTTCTTTTAGCAATTGAGTATGATCAAGTCAAGTGCTGCCGATAGGGGTTGGAAAATATAGAAGCATGAGCTTGGCTGACATATCAGCACCACATCCCTAAAGTAACGGCTAAAACAATATATAGAAAGGTGGGACTTTAAAGGTGCTGAAAACCTCCTCTCAGAATGAATGCCAATGCATATATAAAGATAAAAAAGATTTTATTACAAAATACAATATAAAAGATAAAGTAGGATATATACCCATTAAAAACATGAATTACTTTCACACACTATGTTCCAACCAAGACACCCCTGAAGATTGAGGTCCTTCCCTATGTGTATACAGTGCATAAATATGGTTATAACACATGTATTCTTTTTGCTGTATAAAGCACACATCTCAGGTATATCCAAGAGGTGCACATGCATTCCCCTCCAACATAGCCAGAAAATTTGATGGTGTGCAGACATGGATGGACAGGTAGTTCAGAGAGCCCCACACTTGGGCTGTAAGACCGAACCCTGATATGGAGAGTAGATGGAGAAGGGCGGTAGGTTCTTATACTTATCAGACCACAAGAGAAAGATGGCACTCACCTGTGTTCACACAATAGGTACTTTAAAGTTAATGCCCAGGTAGGTGGTCAGACATTCCCAGTGTTGGATCTGCAGCATAGATGGCAATCTGTCCCCACAGTGTATCAAAAGCCATGGAGATGTACCTCCATATTGGTGTCATTAGGGTTACACACAATTTTGGAGTGTGCAGCAGGAATATAACCTTTGAAAAGCAGGCTATTGACAAAAAGGGGCAGTGTGAGCTGAGCAGTGCCATACGGGGGAAATATTTATAGACAACAAATTTTCAACAAAGATCATTCATCAAGGAGAAAGCCTTTTCATGCAGCTTCAAGGTCTATAGCTGAAGTAATATACTGTAAACCACTGCAATAGTATGCTTTAGAGATACCTTAAAACTACATGTACCATTACTAAATGCTACAATGTACTTATAGTGCAATCCATAATACTACATGATGTTCCCCTTACAAATGAAATCAGACACTTATCCACGCATGCAACCTGGGTGGGCAGGAATGGGAGGAAACTGGTGCACAATGCCCTTCCTGTAGGAAACCAGGACACCTGCCTGTCAACATCGGAGGGACCATGCTTGAAAGAACAATTTCTCATGTATAAGAAATAAAGGCCTCCTCTCCACATCATGTTCATCCTGTAGCCCGAAAAAGAAAAGAATGTGGGTTTGCAAGGGATTCTTATCAGAATTTGGAAGACCCCTTTAAAATTAGGGATGGGGATTCTGATATTTATAAAACACCCAGGGAAGGTATTAAAGGGTAAAAAAGTACAACCTATTACTTGTTACAAGAAGGTATTCAATTTAAAACACAGACACTTTCAAGATGTCCTTTATTAAAAAAAAACAAATAAATAAAATAAAAACATGTCTAACTTACTCCATTGTAACCCAGGGACAATCACAATGTCCTGCAATAGACACTATATAAGCCACACCATTCAGGATGTTTTGCTGCATGCCAATCTGCTCATCTGTACCCAACACATCCTTGCTAATAAATGAAACATTCCTGACACTGCAGAAAAATATATTGAACATTATTTGGTCTTTGACTTCATGTTGTGCTAATTGGGTTCAAAGGCAGGTAATGTGAACACAGATGCAACAGACAGTTGATAATCCCTTGAAATACCAGTCACAATATTCAGTGAAAATCATTTGACAAACTACACCAATCACAGAGTGTGTTTTACTCTATCAATGAGGGAAAAGGTGTGAAAGTGAATGGTAAAATTTCAAAAGTAGACACATTGAAAAAAACAACATAAGGCAAAGTGTGCAAGATATTTACTTCAATTATCCAATATTTCTAGCAGCAAAAACACTGATATTGTGCATCTGTCATGGTAATAGATTTACAAACTTTTGGTGGAAATTTGAACACTGACACATTTATCATTAAGTTGTCTCTTGACATTGTACTACAATGTGAGCATGCACTTTTGCTCCACTGGTTTTTCAGAGTGGGGCTTATACTGTATCTCAGTATGCTAGTGTGTGTGCAAAACACAGATGAATATTTTCTGTTCTAAGCTTTAACCAGATGTGAATTTAACTGGATATAGTACAATGCCTGGTCATATCAGGATTCTGATCCTGTTCTAATCCTTTCATTTTGAGCTCTAATAAGTTTGCTAAGCAAAAGTTTTGTCTGATTCTGTTTTGAGAAGACATAGAAAAACTGAGATACTAATTTAGGATACTTGGATTTCACAGAAATCCCCTTACTATCTCATTGTGTCCCATCTTTTTTTTCAGAGAACAGCCATGGCCTCTATATGCAAATAGTTTCCAGCTATTTAAAATCAGACAACTTAAATAAGTATAAAATGTATACACTAGGAAAGACATTTCTTTTTCTGCTCCCCTGCAGCCTTAGATCTTGCCTTGCTTTCTCCCATGTTGACAACATTCTATACAATTTTTTCCTTTGAAGTTAAAGAGATACTCTGGAAACTGTAGCCAGAAAAAGGCAGGCAGAGGTTAAAAGATTAGTCACAAATATGGCAAGTGGTATCCCTGCAGTTGAATTTTCCTCCATTACTGTTCTACTATGCCTTGTTCTTCACATTTATCTTTGTAAGGAGACACTCATCTTGGTAGAAGCAGAGCATTGCTTTCTTGGTGCTTGAGGCTCCAGCAAGGAGAACAGTGAGTAGCACATTAGTGACATCACCAAATCCCACTTCAAATCTCCTGAAGTCAACAGTGCTCTAGATTTCACACTGCAGATATAAAGCTATAAGGCTGTAGGCACTGGAGTTTATAGGTACCTTTATATGCCATGAAGTATGTATTTTTCAGGAAGAGCAAAATTTACAGGGGTAGTGCTTAGGCACAATTAACATTTCTAGATATTCTTCGCATGAGGTGATTGTAGCCGTATTAGTGCAATTGCGACAGAGAAAATTGAGTACTGTCCATTATACTTTTTTTATTTGCACTAATATACAATTTTTCAGGACACGCTTTCAGGGAGTGTCCCCTTCTTCAAGGTCCAAGCAGTACTGATTCACAAAAGTTTTAGCAGAATGTAAAAAAAAAAAATCTCTGAGGGAAAGGGAAAAAGAGGAAAAGCAAATACACACACACAATCCAATGCATATAGCAATGGTAATAAAGCTAGCAGCAGATTTAGTGAGATAAGACAAAGGGAGAGCTATAGACTGAGGAGGGGGGGTGACAGTCACAGAGGGGGTTGTAAAACTGTAGAATAATAAGTAAGGAAGCCTGTATCTAAATTTAGGCCATTGTTTTTTGTGTCAAAAAGAAGTACCATTCTCAGTTCAAACGTTTTTCTTTCCTGGATAGTTCTGAAATTCCATAGAACTAAAACATTGAGGTCTTCAATAGTGTGCTCCGGTTGTGAGAAGTGATGTCTAACGAGTGTGCAGAAACTATCTTCTTTATGTTCCTTGATGGTATGTCTGCGTAAATTCATCCTTGTTTGCAACTTCTGTTCTGTTTTCCCAACATAAGATCCTTTGCTACACCTTTTCCATGGAATGAGGTACACCACATATTGTACTGTAATGTATTGGAGGTACAGCTGTATGATCCCATGATATTGAAGTTTCCATTTGTGCGTGTGATGCTTTTGGATAGATTGATCTGGTTGCACAGTTTGCAGCCTTTTTTATTACAGGGTTTGCTTCCATTATTTGCGACTTCATAATCAGAGTGAAGTTTCCTGCTGATTAGGTGAGATTGGGTGGTTGTCTGAAAGCCAATATTGGGGATTGTTGGAATATTTCTTTCAGATTTTCATCCTCTGTTATAATGGGTTGTAAATAGTGTTGAGCGAACCCGGACTGTAACGTTCGGGTCCGTACCGAACTTTAGGGTGTCCGTGGCACGGACCCGGACCCGGACATATAAGGTTGTTAGGGGTTATAACCGAAAGTCTGTTGGTGGGTTAGAGTGGATTAGTCGTCCTTTGAAGTGAGACTAATACTTCAGCGTTTATTACCTTCGTTTGGGACATTATTTTTTCCGACGTTTGACACGTTGGTCTAGTTAGATAGGTTTTCGTAGTGTGCGTGTTTACCTTTGAAGTTATAGTACCCTAGTATGTCGACATGGAGGTTATGTAATGTCATGTTATACACCACATGGAGTAAGGTACCTTTTCCACATCGTTTCCTAGAATACAACCCTTTTGTCTTGTCTTCAACGTTTGTTCCTACTTAAATGCGTCTGTATGGTAGTTCC
>BLSH010555554.1:332505-349323 GCA_018402905.1 Glandirana rugosa | reverse complement strand
ATTGTTTCTATTGTACCATTTGCATTGTCATAATTTATATAATATTGATTGGCCATATGCAAGCATTATGAAATCTGACCTAAATTGCACCAAATGGCCCAATCTTGACATTTATAGTTCTTTTAATTTTAATACATACAGTGTGAAGTTCTTACACAGTGTCAAACAAAGAAGGGTATGGCTTTTGAAATCCTTCCAGCTGCCTAAATCTAGAGCCAACAGTACTTGACATCTGCCTATAATGTAGCCTGCCTTTAGAGACATAAATGTTCTTCTAGTTTCTGTTTATTCAATTAAAAACCTGCTAGAAATTTAGTAAAGTCAATATAGTTAATTGATCCAAGAAGGAAGAAAACAAGAATCTGTTTTATTTTGCTAAAAACAAATTTGCTCAGAGGTTCGTATTTCTTTATGTATTTTTTTAATTTGTACTTAGTTGTGTAGCTATGTCACTGCTTTTATCATTTAATTAATCCAATCATTTATTACTGCTTATGAAAACTGAACTTTACTCTTGTAGAGTGAAATATTTCAGTAGAGGAATTTGACGTTACTTCCAGTGAACCACTACTCTTAAAAAACTCTCAGAATTTTTTACATTCTTCATTTTAACTTTGTTGTTTTCAGTGGAAAGAAGGGTCAAATGTAGGTGATGCACAGAGGTGAAGCATGCCAGAAAATGCTAGATATGGTGGAACATTTGAATGGATTGGTTGATTTTACTATGCCACTTTGATGCAGTTCTGGTAATCTGTATTTGCAGCGCTAGTGTCTTCTAACGCTTTGTTACCCCATTATCGTTATGATAAATATACTTTTGACAACAATAAGTAGCTACACATATCATATAATTCCCCTCTATATTTAAAGGACTGCCCTGGCTACAACATAAAATGTGGCCAAATACATAAAGCTAAACATTATGTTTGTTTCTACTGTTTGCTCTGGATGCAGCATTTGGAAGCAAAGCTTTAATACATTTTAGATGTATATCAAAAAGTCATTTTTTAAAGGTTCCAGACATTAAACTATTTCTTACATAATACAATTTCATCCAGCAGTGAGCCATACCCCTGTAACAGGGGAGCTGATTTATAAATTCTAACCATCATTACGCAGGTAAATAGTATAGTTCCTAATTTTATATATATATATATTTACGAATACTTTGAGAAATGTAAAGGTTATTATTCAAATTTATTGTTATAACTAAACAACAATATTAATCTGTGAGATATGTATGCAAATATTTAACTAACTCGACTGTTTTCATCAGTAGAGGTCTCATTTGTAGGCTTGATATTAAAGGATAACTAAACCCCAAGGACAAAAAAACACCACGCTCAATACAATTGTTCTTCTAAAGGTATACAACAATCACTAAAATAATCCAGTAATTAAACATCAGAAAGTTCTGCTGCTTAAAGTGAATAAGTGCATAAATGGAAAACCTGTGAAACAAATGTTTTCAGCAGTGCACCCACATCAAAAAGTGCATGAGTGTTAACAAAGTCCATTATGAAGTAAATACTGTGAAAAAAGTGCATGTGCTAAACAAGTCTGAAAATATAAGAGAATTAATTTGTTTTCCTGAAGCTGTCCAACAAAGTGTTCCAGGACTGGTGTTATTTCAAGCCTGCCAATAATCCTACACCAATGTCACCACGTGAAGACTTTACACACACTGAGGCTCACCAGAAATTCTGAGGTCAATCAGCATTACTAATAAGCCATTTGACAACATATCCATCAGGGTGCTCATCAGAACCACCTACTTCTTCCGTTTAGACTCTCCAGTATAGGTATTCATATGGGAGAAAACAGACCTCTCATAATGTATCACTTAGTTAAAAACAACAGCTTTAATCGTAAAATGCGCTTACATGTTAATAGCTTCAAACGGTCGTTCGTGTAGCATATATACGAGCGGTCTTGTTACCCATTAATGTTCACCGCTCATTCCTCCTCGTCCACGGTGTCACCACGGGTCCAATCCGCTCAGCATGGGTCGTTACGTGGCCACACCACTGACGCATTTTGTCACTGCCGACTTGGTCATACTGGACATTGTTAACACTCATGCACTTTTTGATGTGGGTACACTGCTGAAAACATTTGTTTCACAGGTTTTCCATTTATGCAAAAATGTAATACTGTATAGTAGGCAAATCTTGTCATTTTTTCTGGACTTTTTTATAGGCAAATTTGCAAGCTTTGTTAAAACAAAAGGGCATAGGTAGCTGGTCACCGCCATCAGCGGCATGTACCAATGCAAAAAAGAAATGTAAAAAATACTGTTCAGTACAGCTTTTCATACAAAGAGTCTTTTCACACAGCTTAAATTGAAACATTCCATATACAAAAATCATTTTAGAAACATGCTTGGGGAATGCCTTAAAGCTGCATTGAAAGTTACGACACAGCACAATGTATTTAAATAAAACTGAAAAAAATTCTACCAGATTTTATCAAGACATGCAAACTGGCTGCAGGGGCAGTGGGTATACAAAACCCTTCCTCAAGCATACCAGGCCACATGCCCATCAACACTGGGTGCATACCTTGTAAGGGCAGGTGATGGGAGGCCTTCCTTTTGCAACACACCTTGCCCCCATGTTGAGAGGACAAGTAGCTCATCCCCACATCTGGTTCCCAAGAGGATGTGGGGATTTTTATGGGCTTATAAAAATCTGCAAGACCCATTTATAATAAGAGGGCCCACAAAGGAATGCGTGCAGACTACATTAGTACCCCTTATTACTCATTTTCTAAAGAAGTTAAAAGCAAAAAAAAAAAATTCACACACTGTGACTAAGAATTTAACAATATTCCAAAAAAATATAATTAATGTCCTCCAATGTAAATTCATCATCAGTCACGTTGCCCAGTGTTGTAGATCCTTCACCAGTCACGCAAATCTGCCACATGACAATGTACATGTGTTGTTATTAGCAGTGTTATTAATTTATTGTAGCAAATGGGAAATATCATTTTTAGTAGCACTTTCTGGAGGAGAAACTGACAATGGCAGCCTGTATATTTTTCACTTGATGATGTTTTATTTATCCGTACAACATAGAAAGTTTGTTCATGAATATGCAAAATAAACAGCTTTTAACCCGTGGTTGCTTACTAATTCACCTCAAGCAGGAAGTATCCCTGTATGTTTCAGAAAATGAACTAGTTATTACATACAATGCACCCAAAAAATGCCCACTTCTCACTGTCACACAACAACCCTGCATTCCTGCTACGGATCTTACAAAGGAATTCTGCAGATAATGACTAAATAATATCATGTAAATACACATAACCTGCTACTGTATACATATACTGTGGGATTTACTTCTGACAAAAGTTCTTGAAGTTAGGTAATTATCTTACTGCAGGTAAGATTTTGGGATTTCCTTTTTGTCAGTGTAGGGATTAACCAAGCTTGTTGTCCTGACCTGGCCATGTGATGCTAAAAGGTCTTTTAGTTGTTTGTTTTTCCTTTTCCTTATCATTCTTAACAATAAGAGTTAAAGTATTCCCTGTCATCAGTTGTTATTTGGCAAAGGTCAGCTTTGTGTCATTCAGTAGGCAATGAGAAGTAAATGTTCTCCTAGTTAACACTGTTCAAGCATCTTGACCCTCTCACCTATCTAGAGAGTTTTTATAAGAAGTGACAAGAACGCTCCTTTGATCTATACAAACATTGCCCTTAATGTATATAATGTATAGTTTTAACATGCCATGCTCAAAACTTTATTCTCTTTTCAAATAAAGTGATTATTTTAAACTGTGTTTACTGAGTTTAGACTAATAGGTGCCACCAGGGAAAGTATGTGTGTGTGTGTATAATGGTTGTAATGTTGTAATAATATATCTCCCGGAATAAAGATGCCAAAATACATTGAATAACAGACTTCAGATCCAACTGTGTGTGGTCAAGTTGGCCATTGAGCTGAGATTTAAAAGTAAAAAGTTAAAAGTAGGCATAAGTAAAATAATTTTACAGCAAAATTACCCATTTCACTTTCTTCAAAATTAGACTCAAATTTCACTATGTGAATTGCTTAAGCGCTTGTTTACACTCACTTTGGCTTTAATGCACATTAAAGCCCCTACTGCTTCAACAAGCTTTTATGCTGTGTTTTTGAGGCTTTGGTGGTGCTTCGATGAGGCTACGGTGGTGCTTCAATGATGCTTTGGTGGTGATTCAATGAGGCTTCGGTGGTGCTTCGATGAGGCTCTTTTGAAGCTTTATTGAAGCTTGGCCGATGTCCTGTGTGTTTGTTGATATCTCACAACTGCAATTTCTCCAGTCTCTGAAAAGCCGCAGATGCTTCAAGCGAGCTTCAAACAAACTTTGTCATAGACTTCTATGGAGGCGTTGAAGAGGCTTTGAAGCATGGCTACATGGGGTATAATTTTTGATGCAAAGCTGAAGCAAAGCAAAGCCAATGCAAGGTGTAAACAGGACTGTAAGCTAACCATTTTATTTAGTGACAGGTGCTTTGACTGGCGTTAAGGGAGCTTCAACAAAATGTGCCTGATGCCCTGTTTTGAAGCAAGTGTAAATGAGCCCTAAGTGACATATGCATGCTTTTGTTTTCTAATAAAGTCATATGATCACTATGCAACACTGAGATGGGGATCAATTGTTTTTTTGATAAACCAAGCCAATCCTAACATCAACCCCAATGCTAGCCCTAACCCTTGTTATCTAACAGAGAACTTAATATCAATTAATAAAGCTAAACACCAGGATGAATAAACGTATTATCCGCATACAGTCACATAGAAAGTAAAGATGTTTATCTTTGTGTAAAGCTTTGAGAACTGAACATTTACAAAGGCTTTGGTGATATACATCTAGATATAAATATTTTAACCATTTCAAGACTTTTTAAGTCTGGACACTTTCACCCCCTTCCAGTCCAGGCCATTTTTCAGTTTTCAGCTCTGTCACACTTTGAATGACAGTAACCCAAATCAGTATACAGTGAAACCTCAGATTGTGTGTAATGCGGTTAACCACTACTAAGACCAGAGCACTTTTTGCGATTCGGCACTGCGTCGCTTTAACTGACAATTGCGCGGTCGTGCGACATTGTACCCAAACAAAATTTACGTCCTTTTTTTCCCACAAATACAGCTTTCTTTTGGCGGTATTTGATCCCCTCTGCGTCATTTCTGATCGCCGCTATAAATATTTTTTGCAAAAAAACTCAAATTTCTTACTTTTTGCTAAAATACAAATCCCAAAAAAATATATAAAAAAATATTTTTTTCAACGGTTTTGGCCGATTTATATTCTACCTCATATTTGTGATAAAAAAAAATCACAATCGGCGTTTATTGACTGGTTTGCGCAAAAGTTGCCGCGTTTACGGATGATGAGAATTTATTTCTTGGGTTTTTATTTTTTATTTATTTTTTACTAGTAATGGCAGTGATCTGCGATTTTTAGCGGTACTACGATATTGCGGAGGACATGTCAGACCATTTTGACACTTTTTTGGGACCATTGGCATGTATACAGCGATCAGTGCTATAAAAATGCACTGATTACTGTGTAAATGCCATTGGCAGTGAAGGGGTTAACCTGGGGGGGCGCTCTAAGGGTTAACTGTGTTCCCTGGGCATGTTCTAACTGTGATAGTGTTTGACTGTCAGGGGAAGGGGATTGATCACAGCTTCCATATAGAGGAAGGCTGTGATCACAGCCCTTCCCCCTCTCACAGAACGGAGATCCATGTTTACATACACGGATCTCCGTTCTTTCACTGCGGGGGGGGCATCGCGGGTAGCCGGCGGAGATCGATTCCGCCGCACCCGCTCCTTGGTCCCCCCGAACACAGTGAGCGTGCGCATGCTCACAGTGCACGATCTCGCAGCCGCCGCCATATGACAGCGGTTTGCGATATTGTGCCACCTTTTCGCAGTCAACCTGCGGTTGGCGGTCGGCAAGTGGTTAATGAGCGTTTCACATTACGAGCATTTTTTTTTTAAAATATTGACTTGGTTTGCGAGCGCTGTCTCGCAAAACGAGCAGGATTAAGCCCCTGTGCATGCACTACCACATGTGGCCAGAGGTGGGGGTGCTGGTAAGGCTCGGAGATGCTCGGAAGCATTCGGAAATACCCATAAATACCAAAAGTGTCAACAGTTCCTGAGTGTTTCTGAGCGTCTCCAAGCCGAACCAGTGCCCCCACACCTCCGGCCACATACAGTACTGCATACACCAGCCCTCCCGCACCTCTGGCCACATACAGTACTGCATAAACAAGCAGTTACTGTGGAACGAATTATCTGAGTTTCCATTGTTTCCTATGGGGAAACTTGCTTTGATATATGAGTGATTTGGATTACAAGCATTCTCCTGGAACAGATTATGCTCATAATCCGAGATTCCGCTGTATATTATCTAATTTCTTGAGGCCCTAAACTGCTATGAAGAAATTAAATAAAACGTGTTTGTTTTTTAACAAAGTTGTCATTGTAACAAGTTATTTCTCACACGCAACATAGGCATACTTACAATTACACCCCAAAACACATTCTGCTATGCCTCCTGAATATGGGGATACCACATGTGTGAGACTTTTTCACAGCCAAATGCATAGAGGGGCTCAAAATCCAAGGAGCACCCAACAGTTTACGCAGCGCTTTACAACTTGAGGGTAGACATCACAAATACAATACACTTAAATACAGTAGGAATCAGAGGGCCCTGCTCGCTAGAGCTTACAATCTAAGAGGGAAGGTCAAGAAATACAAGAGGTAATAGCTGTGGGGATATGCTAATAGAGAAGATAAATGTACAGTTGTTAGGTGGGAGCCAGATAGGCTTCTCTGAAGAGATAGGTTCTCAGAGATTGTCTGAAGGTGGACAAACTAGGAGAAAGTCGGACAGATTGGGGTAGAGCATTCCAGAGGATGGGAGAGGCTCTGGAGAAGTTCTGGAGGCGAGCATAGGATGAGGTGACAAGGAAGCTAGAGAGCAGGAGGTCTTGGTAGGAGTGAAGAGATCGATTTGGTTGGTATTTGGAGACCAGGTAAGTGATGTAGCTGGGGGCCATATTGTGAATTGCTTTATAAGTAGAGTTGAGCGAACCCGAACTGTAAAGTTTGGGTCCGTACCGAAATTTGGGGTGTCCGTGACCCGAACCTGAACCTGGACATTTGAAAAAAAAGTTTGGGTTCGGGTTCTGAGTTTGGTTATTTGATCCCGCCTGTTGAATAGCTGCAGGGCAGCCAATCAACAAGCGTTTCACTGGTTTGCCCTTAGAAACCATCACAGCCATGTCTACTAATGACATGGCTGTGATTGGCCAGTGCATCATGTGACCCAGCCTCTTTATAAGCTGGAGTCACTTAGTGCTGCATGTCACATGCTCTCTGGCTAGTATAGGGAGAGGATGCTGCTGGAGCTGTGAGGGACAGATTGCAGATATAATAACATCTCATCCTGCATTACAGAACGATCTGACTGGACTAGGTAGAGTCTACTGCTTAGAGGGACAGATTATTGTTCTAAAATCATTGCCTACTTCTATAGAGTCAGGTTCCTGCTGTTGCTGTAAGGGACAGATTATTGTTATAAAATCATCGCCTACTCCTATAGGGTCAGGTTCCTGCTGTTGCTGTAAGGGACAGATTATTGTTCTAAAATCATTTTACTTCCTTTTGCAGCCCTCTAGCACTTTCCAGGACCTTTTTACTGTCATTTTTGTGCCGAAAAGTTCTGGTCCCCATTGACTTCAATGGGGTTCGGGGATCGGGGTAAAGTTCGGGTCAAGTTTGATACCGAACGCAAACTTTTTCGTGAAGTTCGGCCGAACCCACCGAACCCAAACAACCAGGTGTTCGCTCAACTCTATTTATAAGTTATTGTTAGTATCTTGAATTGAATATGTTGGTTGAGTGGCAGCCAATGTAGAGATTGACATAGGGGTGTAGTAGATGCCGAGTGGTTTTTAAGGTGAATGAGCCTGGCGGCAGCGTTCATATTGGACTGAAGTGGGGATAGGCTATTTAGAGGTAAGCCAGTGAGGAGGGAGTTGCAGTAGTCAAGGCGAGAAATGACCAGGGAGTGGATTAGTAGCTTTGTGGTGTCATCAGTTAGGAAGGGGCGTATATTGGAGATGTTGCGGAGGTTGAGGCGGCAAATTTTGGATAGCGATTGGATGTGGGGCCGAAATGTTAATTGGGAGTCTAGGATTACACCTAGGACCTTGGTGTCTGATAGTTGAGGCGTTGATTTTGACAGAGAAATCTGGGGAAGTGGCACGTGGGGGAGGAAATTAGGCATAAATTATGCATCTAATTTGCCTAACTACCTATCTCATTTTTGGAGACCCTGGAGCACCAGCACAGTAAAAGCACAGACAAAATGAGACCATTTTGGAAGCAAACAATCCAAAGTATTTTCTGAAAGGCATAGTGAGTCTTTTGAAAATGAAATGAAATGTAATTTTATGCCAGAAGTTTTTGGAAAATATAGGAAAGAAAATGAAAATGCACAAAGTTGCCAATTAAGAGATTTCTAATTTACATTATAATTAAGGTTGGGTGAACGATGGGTGAGTTTGGGAAGAACATTGGCTGTTCGCTTCGTTCAGGAAGCTCCCGAATTTGCAGGACATTCAGTGGATGTTTGCTCCACCGAAAGGCCTGCAATGCACTGCGTGCTGCACAGTGCATTCTGCGCCCTGATTGGACAAAGCTTTAAATCTGGTTGCTAAGCAGCATCCTTAACAACCGATGAGTCATCAGCTGTCAATGGGCTTCCCAGCTGATAGTTGAATAGAAAAAACATTTGCCGGTGAAAAATAGTAAAACAAAAATAGCGTGGGGTAGCCCCCAAAATCAACACCAGACCCTTATCCGAGCATGTAGTCTGGCAGGTCAGGAAAGGGGGGGTGAGTGAGCGCCCCCTCTCCTGAACCATACCAGGCCACAAGCCCTCAACATGGGGGGGTGGGTGCTTTGGGGCAGGGGGAAAAAGAAAAAGAAAACACTCTGCCAAGGCAAACTGCTGAATGCTTGGCTTACCTTTTGACACTTCCTACATAGGTAAGGGGCAGAGCCACCTGGTGCGCCGGGTTTAAAGAACCCAGTGAGCACGGACACTCCCGGGGGTGCGTGGGGAGCGTGATTCTGGGAGGATGTCATTGTACGCCATCCCAGAATTATCCGACCACGCTGTAGCCATCATTCGGCTATGGCCCAGTTGGTAAGTGTTTGAAGGAATTTTTCATTTTTATTGTTGCATTTTAAGCATCATTAAAATCACTGCTCCTGTAAAAACGATCTTTAAAAAAAAAATGGCATTGATGCATGTCCTCCAGGGCAGTGCCCGGACCCCCATACCCTTTTTATGGCCTATTACTTGCATATAAGTCTTCAAAATGGGGACTTTTGATTTTTCAAGTTCTAGTCCCATAGACTTTAATAGGGTTTGCCGTTTGGGTCAGAACTTTTTCCATGTTCGGGAGTTCTGGTGCAAACTGAATAGGGGGGTGTTTGGCCCATCCAAATTGAAAACAAATGACAGGTTTCAAAAGAGAGTAGGACAAACCCCAAATTTAAAAAAAATACAATTTACGGGTAAAAGGTTAAGTCTGAGCATGTAGACCAGCCCTCAAATTTTCCACTTGTCTACTCGCATTTTTGCGAGTGGAAAATGAGCGTGGGCTGCCTCGAAGGGGGTGAGCACGGTGAGCACCGCCGGCAGGCGGGGTTGTATGGGAGCCCTTCTCCCAGCGATCGCCCTGGGGAAGAGAGAGACGGCCGGATCATGAGAGAGTGGGGAACATCAATGTAACAGCTTTCATTTGAATTGCCGAGTGTTCCCTGCGCCCGCCGTCACATACAGCCCCGCCTCCTGGCCCAGGTACTTTGATAGACAGAGCACCGGTCCAATGACGGGACGTGTTCTGTCACTTCCCCTGCACAGGTGAGGCTGCATTGTTGGAGACAGGTGAGGCTGCATTGATGGGGACAGGTGAGGCTGCATTGATGGAGACAGGTGAGGCTGCATTGATGGACACAGGTGAGGCTGCATTAATGGACACAGGTAAGGCTGCATTGATGGACACAGGTGAGGCTGCTTTGATGAGCAGTGAGGCTGCTTTGTTGGACACAGGTGAGGCTGCATTGTAGGACACAGGTGAGCTGCATTGTTGGGCACAGGTGAGGCTGCATTGCTGGATACAGGTGAGGTGGCATTGATGGATACAGGTGAGGTGGATCTGATGGACACAGGGGAGGCTGCATTGATGGGCACAGGTGAGGCTGTATTGATGGGCAAAGGTGAGGCTGCATTGATGAGCAGTAAACAGTGAGGCTACATCGTTGGACACAGGTGAGGCTGCATTGTTGGGCACAGGTGAGGCTGCATGATTGGGCACAGGTGAGGCTGCATTGATGGCCTCCTGGCCCAGGTACTTTGATAGACAGAGCACCGGTCCAATGACGGGACGTGTTCTGTCACTTCCCCTGCACAGGTGAGGCTGCATTGTTGGAGACAGGTGAGGCTGCATTGATGGGGACAGGTGAGGCTGCATTGATGGAGACAGGTGAGGCTGCATTGATGGACACAGGTGAGGCTGCATTAATGGACACAGGTGAGGCTGCATTGATGGACACAGGTGAGGCTGCTTTGATGAGCAGTGAGGCTGCATTGTTGGACACAGGTGAGGCTGCATTGTAGGACACAGGTGAGCTGCATTGTTGGGCACAGGTGAGGCTGCATTGCTGGATACAGGTGAGGTGGCATTGATGGATACAGGTGAGGTGGATCTGATGGACACAGGGGAGGCTGCATTGATGGGCACAGGTGAGGCTGTATTGATGGGCAAAGATGAGGCTGCATTGATGAGCAGTAAACAGTGAGGCTACATCGCTGGGCACAGGTGAGGCTGCATTGTTGGGCACAGGTGAGGCTGCATGATTGGGCACAGGTGAGGCTGCATTGATGGCCGGTGTTCTGTCTATCAAAGTACCTGGGCCAGGAGATGGGGCTTTATGTGACGGCGAGCACGGTGAACACTCAGTTCCCCACTCTCTGATGATCCGGCTGGCAATACTCTTCCTCTCCTCTTTTCCCCTGCACAGGTGAGGCTGCATTGATGGAGACAGATGAGGCTGCATTGATGGACACAGGTGAGGCTGCATTGATGGACATAGGTGAGGCTGCGTTGATAGGCACAGGTGAGGCTGCATGGTTGGGCACAGGTAAGGCTGCATTGATGGGCACAGATGAGGCTGCATTGATGGGCACTGATAGTTGTTGTTAATATTTATTTTCGTAACTTAATTCTGCATAAAACATTTAAGTGTCATTTCATGAGATTTATATAGGGTTTAGGATTAAAAATACCGTTTCAGTGTTCGCAGATGACACCAAGCTATGCAGTGGAATTACACCCTTACAGGATGACTAACAAACTGACCTCAATGCACCATTTAACAACATCAATACTGGGCGTCTTCAGCCCCTTCTGGCCCAGGCCAATTTTCAGCTTTCAGAGCTGTCGTACTTTGAATGACAATTGCACCGTCATGCAATGCTGTACCCAAACAATTTTTTTTTCATTTTGTTGAGACAGATAGAGCTTTCTTTTGGTGGTATTTTATCCCCACTGGGTTTTTATTTTTTCTAAACAACTGAAAAAAGATGGAAAATTAGAAAAAAAAATGTTTTCTTAGTTTCTGTTATAAAATATGGGCACTGATAGGTAGCACTGATAGGCAGCACTGATAGGCAACACTGATGGGCATTGATATGGACACTTATGGGCATTGATGGGCAGCACTCATAGGAGGCACTGACAGGCATCACTGATGGCCATTTATTGGCATCACTGATGGGCACTGATTGGCATCACTGGTAGGCACAGATGGGCATCACTGGTAGACACTGATTGGCATTACTGGTGGGCACAAGTGGGCATCGCTGGTGGTCACAAGTGGGCATCACTGGTGGGGACAGGTGGGCGTCACTGGTGGGCACTGGCAGGTATTGCTGGTGGGACTGCACTGATAATACACTGATTATTAGTGCAGACCCCCCTGTCAGATGAGACACTTATCGACTCTCCTCTACTCGTGTAGACAAGTGTGTCTTGCCTACAGTCAAGCATGGTGGGGGGAGTGTCATGGTCTGGGGCTCCAAGAGTGCTGCCAGCACTGGGGAGCTACAGTTCTTTGAGGGAACCATGAATGCCAACATGCACTGTAACATACTGAAGCAGAGCATGATCCCCTCTCTTCAGAGACTGGGCTGCAGGGCAGTATTCCAACATAACGACTGACTAAAGATGCTGAGGGTAAGGGTGATGGCCTGGCCAAGCATGTCTCCAGACCTAAACCCTATTGAGCATCTGTGGGGCATGCTCAAACGGAAGGTGAAGGAGCGCAAGGTCTCTAACATCCACCAGCTTCATGATGTTGTTATGGAGGAGTGGTAGAGGACTCCAGTGGCAACCTGTGAAGCTCTGGTGAACTCCATGCCCAAGAGGGTTAAGGTAGTGCTGGAAAATAATGGTTGCTGCAGAAAATATTGACACTTTGGTGCCCAATTTTGACATTTTCACTTAGGGGTGTACTCACTTTTGTTGCCGGCGGTTTAGACATTAATGGCTGTGTATTGAGTTATTTTGAGGGGACAGCAAATGTACACTGTTATACAAGCTGCACACTCACTACTTTACATTGTAGCAAAGTGTCATTTCTTCAGTGTTGTCACATGAAAAGATATAAATAAAAGATATAATAAAATATTTACAAAAATGTGAAGGGTGTACTCACTTTTGTGAGATACTGTGTATATATATATATATATATATATATATATATATATTATGATGATATATACTGTGCATTATATCTATATCTATATATATGTCTCTGTTTCATGCTGTCAGCCTGTCAAATACATTTGACCCTGAAGCAAAACTTTTCTGTATAGTTTGACAGGTGTATTGCTTTGAATGAAATGTTGAAGCCTTAGAAGCGGCTCAGAAACCAAATGGGGGTGACTTGTTCTGTTTAGTCACATATAGTGAAATTTGTTTCATTGCATTTTTCACTTGATTTTTGTTTCAACAGAAAAAACATGTTTTTTTTTTTTTAATAAACATTTAATCAACAGTTAATAAATTACGTTAATTAATTCTTATCTATTTGGTGGTTTAAGAGTTCATTTTTGTTTTTTTCTTGTTTTAATAGGTAAATTAAATTTCAGGACTGTAAAATCGCCTTAAGAGGGCAATAGCGAGCTAGCCTGTGTAATCCTTGAATTAAGAATTAAGGGAATTTGCAGATGAGTTTCTTACCAAATTGTTTGGATCTGCTTTCCCATCCTGAAGGTAAACCTCTAATTAAATCAGAATGATTAGTGTGATTGCACATGACTATTCAATTAGTACTGCACACATGTAACCGAGAGAGCAAACAATTGTCTGGTACATATAAAATAACCAGCACATATCACTCTATGCATAACGTTATTCTCTCATGCAATAGGGTTGGTTTACTAAAGGCAAATAGACTGTGCACTTTGTACGTGCAGTTGCTCCAGAGCTTAGTAAATGAGAGGAAGTTCTGCTGACTTTCATCATCCAAATACGTGCAAGCAAACATTCAATTTTTTTATTTTCCTTGCACGAGATTGGGTATTCTTCGCAAAATGACGCTTCACCCCTTTTGCTAAGATTTGAGAAACTGTGCTTGCAGAATGCAACTGCACTTGTAAAGTGAACAGCCAATTTGCCTTTAGTAAATCAACCCCAACTTATATTTTACCTGTAACCAGCTGTATCAGCTTATCTGGCAAAACAGACATACAGATTTAAAAATGCCAAAAACCATCTCTCATTTCATGACCCAATAGGTTCCTAGTAATGACAACAAGTGCTTGTGATGTCAGAGGAGCCTATTATTGCATAGGGAGATGTTCAGACTTGTCGAAATTCCATGTTTCCTTTTAGTACTAGCACTCCAAAAATTTCTGTTTCACTTGATGGAACAGTATTGTATAGGTCATAATAGCCAAGGTTTTGAGGCCTTGCAGGGTCCCTTTTTCAGGGTGACACTATGACATTATACAATGAATCCAAACAGCGATGGACAATCATTAAGGGGCGCCGTCTCCCCCCCCGCTGACAAGAAAAAACAAAAGTCAGCCCGACCACCTACAGGAGGCGTCGGTATATTTACTTTTTTCTTATTTCTCGGCTCCTTGCTGTCTGCTGACAGCAAGTAGTGAGCCGATTGGTCAGTCATAAAAGACTATGTATGTGCACTGAGCAGGTGCACACACATAGTCTAATTGGCTGCCCCGAGCCAGTGACTGACTGGCATTGGATGCGGTGGGCTCTGGCGGGGCTCTGGCGGGGCTGTGGCGGACGTGCTGGCTGCGTGATTACTCAAAGACTCTGCACCCCAGCACGCTCCTCGCTCGCCAGACTGCACACTGCCAGCCCGCCTAAGAAATAGGGTAAGTGTCGGGCTTTGTCTATCTGGGGCTCTGTATACTGCTATCTGGTGACTCTGTATACTGCTATCTGGTGACTCTGTATACTGCTATATGGTGAATCTGTATATTGCTATATGGTGACTCTGCATATTGCTATCTGGTGACTCTGTATACTGCTATATGGTGACTCTGTATACTGCTATATGGTGACTCTGTATATTGCTATTTGGTGGCTCTGTATACTGCTATCTGGTGACTCTGTATACCGCTATCTGGGGGGTGTATACTGCTATCTGGTGGCTCTGTATACTATCTGGTGGCTCTGTATACTGCTATCTGGTGCTCTGTATACTATCTGGTGGTTCTGTATACTGCTATCTGGGTCTCTGTATACTGCTATCTGGTAGCTCTATATACTGCTATCTGGGGCTCTGTATACTGCTATATGGTGACGCTGTATACTGCTATATGGGGACTCTGTATAGTGCTATATGGTGACTCTATATACTGCTATCTGGTGGCTCTGTATGCTTTCTGGTGACTCTGTATACTGCTATCTGGGGCTCTGTATACTGCTATCTGGGGCTCTGTATACTGCTATCTGGTGGCTCTGTATACTACTATCTGGGGCTCTGTATACTGCTATATGGTGACTCTGTATACTTGTCAGGAGACCACTTCCGCTAGTGCGCGCTAGTGCATGGGTGCACGCACATGAGTGTGTGTCCGCCGGCACGGTCCCCAGATGGCCATTTAGGCTGACGGTACCTTGCAATCGTTGCTGTCCGTTCTACAGCGTTACCGTGCTCCATAGTGATCCATTCTGAGTTTCCTGTTTACCTGTGACCCGGCTTGAACCTGTATTTGCTTGAACTCTGCCTTCACCGACCCCTGGCTTGCCTATGATCACTCTTCTGTCTGACCCCTGTGTACCTCAACCTGCCTGCTTGTTAACGACCCTGCCTGCACCTGACCATCTGATTGCCTGCTCCTCCTGTACTGCTTTGCCTGCATGTTATTGACCAGGCCTGCATCACTACTCTTCAGTCTAGCACGGACTTCTGGATGACATCTTACCATCATCTGTGTCCAATCCAGCCCTCATGCTCCCCTGTGCTCCAGCGCTCCCTGTCTGCACTACCAGGGGTTCTGGAACCAGGGCCATAAGAGAGGTTGCCTACTGCATAAGTCAGACTCTACCATCAGGTATGTGACAATACTGCTATCTGGTGCTCTGTATACTGCTATATGGTGACTCTGTATACCCCTATCTGGTGGCTCTGTATACTGCTATCTGGGGCTCTGCATACTGATATCTGGTAGCTCTGTATACTGCTATCTGGGGCTCTGTATACTGCTATATGGTGACTTTGCATACTGATATCTGGTACTCTGTATACTGTTATATGGTGACTCTGTATACTGCTATATGGGGACTCTGTATACTGCTATCTGGTGGCTCTGTATACTATCTGGTGGCTCTGTATACTGCTATCTGGGGCTCTGTATACTGCTATCTGGTGGCTCTGTGCACTGCTATCTGGGGCTCTGTATACTGCTATCTGGTAGCTCTGTATGCTGATATCTGGGGCTCTGTATACTGCTATATGGTAACTCTGTATACTGCTATCTGGTACTCTGTATACTGCTATATGTTGACTCTGTATACTGCTATATGCGGACTCTGTACAGTGCTCTGTATACTGCTATCTGGGCCTCTTTATACTGCTATCTGGTGGCTCTGTATACTCCTATCTGGTGGCTCAGTATACTCCTATCTGGGGCTCTGTATGCTCCTATCTGGTGGCTCTGTGTACTCCTATCTGGTGGCTCTGTATACTCCTATCTGGGGCTCTGTATACTCCTATCTGGTGACTCTGTATACTGATATTTGGTGGCTCTGTATACTGCTATCTGGTGGCTCTGTGGTATATCGTCATATGTCTCAGTGGTATATCGTCATATGTCTCGGGGTCTATCGCCATATGTCTCGGTGGTCTATCGTCATATGTCTCGGTGGTTTATAGTCATATGTCTCAGTGGTCTATCCTCATATGTCTCGGGGTCTATCCTCATATGTCTCGGTGGTCTATCCTCATGTGTCTCGGTGGTCTATCCTCGTATGTCTCGGGGTCTATCCTCATATGACTCGGTGGTCTATCCTCATATGTCTCGGTGGTCTATCGTCATATTTCTCCGGGTCTATCGTCATATGTCTCGTGACATGTCTCAGGCGTATATCGTCATATGTCTCAGTTGTATATCGTCATATGTCTCATGGTCTATCGTCATATGTCTCAATGGTATATCGTCATATGTCTCGGGGTCTATAGTCGTATGTCTCGATG
>BLSH010555554.1:297282-315432 GCA_018402905.1 Glandirana rugosa | reverse complement strand
CCGAAAATTTTGAAAAAAAAAAAAAATCTCTATTTTTGTCACAAAACTTTGTAAATAAGTAAATTTTCTCCATCACTGGTGGGCACTGATGAGGCTACACTGACGGACACTGATGTGGCAGTACTGATTGGCACTGATGTGGCGGCACTGATGAGGTGGCACTGATGATGAGGCACTTATATGCAGCGATGATGAGCACTGTTAGGCGGCACTGATAAGCAGCACTGACGGGCACTGAGAGGTGGCACTGATATACAGCACTGATGGGCACTGATATGCAGCACTGACGCACACTGCTAAGCGGCACTGATGGGCACTAATAGACAGCGCTGATTGGCACTCATAGGCGGCACTGGGCACTGATAGGTGGCACTGATGAGCACTGATAGGTGGGCACTGCTAGGTGGCAATGGTGGGCACTGATGTGTGGCACTGGTATGCATTGATAGGGGCACTGGTGGGCACTGATAGGGGCACTGGTGGGCATATACATCAATAGGGGCTCATTCCCTGGTGGTCTAGGGTGGCATCTGAAGGTGGCACTGAGTGAAGGTGGACCTGAGCACTATGTCACTTACCTGGTGGTCTAGGGGGGTCTCCCTGGTGGTCCAGATCGGCCCCTGGTTGTCCCTGGTCGGCTCCCTGGTGGTCCTTGGTGGGCACATCCCTGGGCAGGCTCCCTGGTGGTCTAGGGTGGCGATCCGAGGGAGGGCTGTGCTGATAAATCATCAGTACAAACCCTCCCTGTCAGGGATGCAGCCGATCGGCTCTCCCCTCATCAGCTCTGCAGACCTGAGTACAGGAAAGCCGATAAACGGCTTTCCTGTATTACACTGTGACCAGCCGTGATTGGTCACGGCTGGTCACATGGTAAAGTGCTTCGGATCAAAGCACTTTACCGAGATCGGCATTGCGGGGGGTCAGACTGACCCCCCACACCACCGATCGCCGCGATGCGTGCCCCCCCGGGCGCGCGGCGGCTTGTTATCCTGAGGACGTCATATGACGTCCAGTCAGGATAACTCAGCCACTTCCCGGCCGTCATTCTGCATACGGCGGTCGGGAAGTGGTTAATCAAGTCACATATGGGAGATCTGCATTGCACTTATAAATTGACTTTAGCACTTAATAATTGCATGTAATTATTTTAATGAGTGTATATGTTTTATTTTGTTATGTGCACATGAGTATGTACTAATTATTTATATTATAAATAGTTGACACAGCGCAGCACCTTGTAATACAATGGTAGTCAATTTGCACATACAGTTTATGGAATTGGGACAGTGCTTAATATTAATAAATGAGTTCATATAAAACCAATCCAAAGGAGGAGTTCAGTACAATTCACATCAAAAGTGGTCACCAGATAATAGGAATAGAGGATACCATCACCGGCACCCAATCACACTGCCGCTTACCCTCTTTAGTGGGCCCTCATAACAAAGGTCACATAGGCATTGGATGGTAAATGTGGCCCTTCAATCTCTGTATATCTCATTCAAAGCAGGCAATGGAGAGCAGATTTAAACACCCTGATCTCAGCGTTCCTTTCCTGATACTTCAACAGCGACCACCACAGATCCATCCATTCCATGTAAATGTAAAAGGATAGACCTCATGGTGGAGTAGTTCCGATCACATTTATTAGTGTAGCGATGCCCCCTTGAGGGTTGCATGATAAGTCAATTCCCCCTTGGTTTCCCCGACTCTGAGGCTGGGTTCACACCTATGCGAATTAGATGCTGCTTAAACCGCATCCAATTCGCAGGACACTTGAAAACACATTGTTTTCAATGTGTCCGGTTCACATATGTCCGGTGCATTCACACTCCGCATTGCACAAAAAACGTGTGCGTTTTCTGGCAATTGCAGTGCGAATTCCTGGGCCATTATGTTCTATGGGAACGCATGAAACACGGAGATGTGCTCCGCAATGAACAGAAACAGAATTCTCCTCCTCCTACACCGCCCCCCTCTTCCACGTCATCTGCGTTCCTCCCCTGATTGTTTCCTGTGCAGAGCGGAGCAGCCATGGCCAAAAGAGGGAGAAAAGCTTCTGCCAAGTGCAAGGAATCAGTGGACTGTGAGGAGCTGATCCGGCTTGTGAGGGACAGACCTCTGATTTATGACACCCGCCATGCTAAATTGCTAAATATAAGGACAATGTTGCTAAAAAACATGCTTGGCTTGAAATAGCCAGAAAAATTTTGCCAGAATGTAGCAGCTGCACCTCAAAAGTTCAGGATGTCAAACGTAAGTATTTTGGAAACTTTGACTACAGTATTTTATAAACTTTGATTACCTGTGGATCATGTCCTGTTGTTTATTTTAGTTCATTTTATTATTGTTAAAATTCTGTAAAAATAAAGTGTTTACCCCACCCCCAAGGTTCATACCAGGCCCTTATCCAAGCATATAGCCTGGCAGGTCAGGAAAGGGGGTGGTTACGACCGAGTGACCAACCCCCTCCTGAACCATACCAGGCCACGTGCCCTCAACATGGGGAGTATGTATGCTTTGGGGCAGGGGGCACGCTGCGCCCCCACTTTCCAAGGACCTTGTCCCCATGTTGATGAGGACAAGGGCCTCTTCCCGACAACCCTTGAATGTGGTTTTTGCACAGACCAGGTATTAGTGCGGGAGAGAGCGTTGTGTCAATATCGGAAGAAGAACAGAGAGAGAACACAACAGAGAAGACCCTGCAAAAGACAGAAGATGACGGAGATGCCTTAATAAGATACTTCGAAAACACGTGTAGTGTTTTTTGTTTACACTTTTGGGATTAGGTGAATGGGTAGGGGTACAATGTACCCCATACTAATTGACATGGGAGGGTGGATCTGGGGGCCCCCTTTGTAAAGGGTGCTACCACATTCCAATAAGTACCCCGCCCTCAGACCCCAACAACCACCTTCAAGGGTTGTTGGGAAGAGGCCCTTGTCCTCATCAACATGAGGGCAAGGTGCTTTGAGGTGAGTGGCGCAGCATGCCTCCAGCCCCAAAGCACCCATTCTCCCTATGTTGAGGGTACGTGGCCTGGTATGGTTCAAGAGGGGGTTGGCCACTCGCTCGTCCCCACCCCCTTTCCTGACCTGCCGGCTGTGTGTTTGGCTAAGGGTCTGGTATGGATTTTGGGGGGAACCCCATGCCATTTTTTGAGCAGTAGGGTTTCCCCTTAAAATCCATACTAGAGCAAAGGGCTTGGTATGCTCTTGGAGGGTGACCCCATGCGGGATTTTGCATTTGGTGGGGGTTTCACTTCAAGATCCCCAGAGCACAAGGTGGCTGGTATTGTAGGTATCTAAGTCGGTCCTGTTCACACCCAAACATTTGGTGAGGAATTTACACTAAATGATTAAACAAGCATTAATACTTCATGTTGAGAATCCGATATATCCGAATCGACTAATATTAATAACTTTGGAAAAGTTGGTCAAAGCACACAAATAATTGCACATGTCTTATCAGTGAGCCAAATAATAGACACAACAATAGCCCAAGAACATTTTGTTATGTTTTAATAAACAAAGCAAAACAAAATTACCTTGTTTAGGAACAGCCCACTTTACACTTGAAGCACATGATATTAATTTAACATAGAAATGTGCTAGTTCACATTATATCGATTCCATCTGCCAAGGTACCTCCCCAGCTGGCGACATAAAGAATGTGGTGAGTTGCTCACGAATCTGTGTACCACTGCTGGTGCCCCTAGTAATGTTCCACTGTGCCCCCTCCATGTTATGGGTGAGTGAATGCTCAAAAATATAGCCTTCCCATTCCCGCACATAGTTGTGCAGTGCACAGGCTGCTTTAACAGCAGAGACAGCATGTTCAATACCCAGGTTTATTGACGTATGCATGAATCGCCACTTATTGCTGTGAATTCCAAATGCACATTCAACTACTCTACGTGCCCTCGTGAGCCTATAATTGAACACTCTTTTTTCAGTGGTCAGCGATAAACTTGAATAAGGTCTTAGCATGTGAACTGCAAGGGCAAAAGCTTCATCACCTACAAAAACATGTGGGAGGGAAGGCTCAGTTGTTCTTGGCAGGGGAGAATTATTGGGCAAGTCTAGCGTATTTTCACGCAGCATTCTCCCAAATGAGGAATGAGAAAACACACTTGAATCGGAGCTGCTGCCATAAGAACCTAGATCAATGTAAATAAATTTATAATTGGCATCTGCCACTGCCATTAAGACCATAGAGAAATATTTTTTGTAATTAAAATATTGACTCCCACTTGCAAATGGCTTGAGGATGCGGATGTGTTTCCCATCTATGGCTCCCAGGCAGTTGGGAAAGTTGCAACGCTCCCAGAATAGATTGCCTATCTTTAACCAATCTTCTTTGTTTGGCTTCTTCATTACCAAATTCTTCAGTTCTTCCCATATGACGATGCAAGTTTCATGAATAATGCCACTAATAGTAGACTTTCCTAACTTGTATTCAAAATGCAAACTTCCAAATGAATTTCCTGTACCTAGGTACCTAAAACAGAACAGAAACTTCATTAATTTACATTCTTTTGATTTACAGTGCACTATTTACAGACAAGGTGGCGCAGCATGAAGGATGCATACCGCAAACATCTACGGCACCTCAAAGATGTGAGGAGTGGCTCGGGGGCAACGGCTAGGGTACCCTACATGTTTGCCAGGGATTTAGAATTTCTCCAACCCATTTTGGAAATGAGGGAGTAAGTTATCATCTATGTATCTGCAAACATAATAATTTTTATTAGGCCTTGTTAATTGACAGTGATTCTTTTTTATACAGCACACAAGACAGTTGGGAGGAACAAGATGTTCTGGAAGACCAAGTGCAGGGCCAAGAACAGATTGTTGCAGAGGAAAGGCTTGAGGATCAGGCACAAATTGAAATCTCAGCTAATCTGTGGGCACCAAACCCAGAAGCTGAATCTGCAATTCCAGAGGCTATCCCTGGGCCCTCCTCCGCTCCTGCAGACATTGGTCAAACAGCCAAAGTGCCACAGAGAAGACCACCCGCACCCCAACCTGATATAAGTGAGCGCCTACTCAAATTGTTGACAACTGTGTCTGAAAAAGTGGATGCTTTTTTCTGCCCAGCTACTATACTGGCACTCAGTTTTGTCCCTCTTATAAAAAATGTCAACCCTGAGCATTATTTTGAAATGAGAAGTACAGTCGAAGAAGTGCTTCACTCCTTCTCAAGGGCACATGAGGAACCTACATTTCAAAGGCCATATGTGGCCCCATCAAGACCTCCCTTTCACTACCCCAGGTCCGTCCACTACCCTCAAACACACAGACAACCTTACCCCTGTATTCCCCCATACTATCTTTCAAGCTTTGACCACCCAGCCTCCATTTATGAAGCCCCACGCAGTCACATTCCCTATCCCATGCCATCTCCAATTCCTTCTATCAGGCCCCCCTCCCAAATCCAGGACTGTATGGCCCAATTCAACAAGACAAGACTATGTCTGATCCCAGCCCTGCCACTGCTGACCCAGCTGCTCCAAGCCACTCCTCCAATGAGGCCCCTTTTCAAAGATCCTATATCAATCTGTGATTTTGGAGGGCTGTAAGGTTACAAAATACCTGCAATTTCCGACAATGAGTACAATCAGCATTGAGGACAATATGTCCACCACTTATGTTTGGCTTGTTCAAGAGGCCTACTTGAGAGCCTTTTTTATTTGGGAGGATTTTAGTAAATGTTTCTTTACAGTATGTTGGAGACATGAGAAATTTTTTTTTTTGAGTTTGGACTTTTGTGACAGTTGAATAAAGCTGTTTTTCGACATTTGTGACTGTTTTCTATATTTATAATTACATGTTTTAAGTGACACTTAACGTTAATATTGCATAAACACAATCCCCCTGACAAAGGACATCAGTGGTGAAAAGTACCTTAATGTGATTAGTAATCTTTCAGCAGGCTGGATACTTGATCTGTAGCATGTGTTCTGACGCACCAAGCGATGGAAAATGAGTTCAAGCAATTCATCAAAACTGAATGCAAAAAAAAGTCTGGTATTAGATACATGACTGAAAATCACTTGAGGGTATCAAAAAATAGTTTAGAAAAGCATTGTTTAACAACATTATGATTTTGGGACAAGAGAAGGTGTGTGCCTGCATCCTTAACCCAAAAAAAAAAATTTCAGCCATGCACAAGCCTATTAACAAGTGTCCCCCACACAACGGCATAGGGTCACCCCAAAAATCCATACCAGACCCTTATCCAAGCATGCAGCCTGGGAGGTCATGAAAAGGTGGGAGGGCGAGCAAGTGCCCCCCCCCTGAACTGCACCAGGCAACATGACCTCAACATGAGGAGGGTACTTTGGCCTCCCCCCCAAAGCACCTTGTCCCCATGTTAATGGGGACAATGGGTTCATACCCACAACCCTGGCCAGTGCTTGTGGGAATGAGGCCCCTGTCTCCTTCAACAAGGGGACAAGGTGCTTTGGGGAGAGACCACGCTAGGGCTGGCCCAAAACGTTGTGCTGCGTTGGTACAAGAATGAAATGCAGCCCCATCCACACAAAAAATCCACTATTTGAGATCATGATAATTACAACTAAAATTAGAATTATTGGTAAGTCTGATTTACATGCAACAGCACCTTGTCTATATGCAAATTTATATGACATACCATCATGTTCAATTCCAAGGGACGGTCAAGGGTAGTATAGGGGCAGGTGGAGCAGCCCAGGGGCCAGTTATCATTACACACCAAACTGCTGGACCAAAAAAATCTGGGTCATCAATTTTCAGGGAAAATAGAAGAAAAGGAGAGGAAGCCGTGGTTAAATTTGCTGCCCCTCTCAAAGTGCTGCCTGGGTCCAATGGACCCACTGAGACTCATGGTAGGGCCAGCCCTGCCCCATGCCATTTTTTCCCATATGTTTTGTGTAAAAACAGATTGCTGGGTCTCAAAAATTATGTAGCATCTTAACTCTTTATTGACATGCGCGTGTAGTTAAAAATGTTTTCTTCATGCCCACGGAGGTCTTCATACAGGATCCTAAACTGGCCTCTCTCCTCCCGATTATGGGATGAACCCAGTATCTTCTTCTTCTCCTCCTTCTCCTCCTCTCCCCTTCTAGCAAAATTGCTGCTGTTGCTGCAACAACTGTTGGCATAATCAAAGGCAAAGCAGCACACATTTTGGTGGTCAAAAAATACAGACAGTATGGACTGCTAGGCAATCTAGAAGTGGCCAGGAAGATCACTCCCTTTTATTTTACTGCAAAAACACCTCTATGATGTGATTGGCCTGCCCAGAATTCGCAGCTCTGATTAAACACCTGTGTAGTCATTCGAAATTCGCAGCTGATCCGCAGCTAAAACGCATATAAACCGCAGAACAGCTGCTTGTTAGCTCCCCTGGGAAAACGGAGCTGAAAAACGCACCGCACATGTATGAATCCAGCCTGAGAGTCCTCGCCACCCCTGACACACTGGGTTCACTCATAGTGTTACCTCTCCTCCAAACAGGACACAGTAAAGGAAGCACATAGTGTTAAGAAATCAGTGATATTTACTCAAGAAATGATATATTCAAGAGAAATTCTGATTTGACAAGCAATAGGACACAGTTACAAAATGACAACACCAATGGATAACTTGATACCTTATTTGTAATCTAAGGATTCAATTTAGAAACACTTTTACAAAGTTAACTGCAGTACATGAGATTGGGCACAGGAGAGCAGGGGAATGACTACTATACGTCAAACAACTCTCTATCATGCACTCCCCCGACAGCCACCAAATTAATAAACACGTGAGCTTATACACGTAAATATAGACCAGAGATATAAAAGTCAACTATTATAATTCAACTGCTAAACAGGTACAACTCAAATGACTGTAGATAAATCAATATAACTCAATTGACTGTAGATAAATCAGTATAACTCAGTTATACCACAGATACACCTAAAATCAACCTGCACTAGAAGGGGGGAGTTCTTAGGTGAATTAGTATGCTACTATTTGAGCAAGTGTAGAGGTCTACTAAGGGGAGGGAACAAGCAGAAACTGTAGTAGATTAATGTTCCTTGAGCAAAGTTCAGTAGATCTTCAGCCGGCTCTTTAGTTTATACCTAGAAAGTGACTGCAGCAGCAGCAGCAAACAGGTTTCCAAGTATTGTAATAGAACTACAACTGACAGCAATCCAGTAAAAAGTTTAATTTATTATACTCCAGCTTTACTTCTCTGTGGTAATGCTTAAGTCTTGGCTAGTAATAAGTAGGAAAAATCAGACTATATGTGCACAGTACTGTAATGATAAGCCTCAGCCCGTTGACCCAACAGGAACAATGGATGTAGATGTTAAATCCGTTGCTTTGGGTGATGAAGATGATAAAGATGGAGATGATGATGTTGACACTCCAACCCTCGGGCTCCCAGGATCAGCTTCCACCGCCTCTCTCCTTGCGGTTCTCCTGCATCAATCGCTTTAGCTGCAGGCAGGTCTCAGGAATTGGCTCCGCTTGAAGTAGGGCAGGTCTCTTCGATTATCCACTGAAGCGCTGTGCAGTTGCAAACCACCAAGCCTGTGTAAGTAGGCCACAACTCAGCTAAAACAGGACCCACAGAGTCTTGCCTGATCGATCACCACCATTCAGAGAGAGCACACAAGGCCCTACCCTTTGCTTAAATAGACTCTCCCACAAGGCACTGCTTCTCCCAGGAACCTTCCTATGCAGCACAGTCTGATGGGAAATACAGTTCTCCTTCAGCACAGTCTGATGACAAATCATTGAAAGCACACTACCACCCCCAGAGTGCATTTCTCTTAACACAGTTGAAGTCACCAGCTAATAAACAGGCACTAGGAGGAAACAACTGCATTGTACCTGTAAGCAGGAGTGTCTTTATTGCCAGGAGTATAACACTTAGCTCCTGGCTACATTAGAAGTAGAAAGAAATTCACTCACATGTTCCACAAAAGTCATAAGCTAAAAATCATTGGAAAACATCCAGCGTTCCCCACCAGCAAGGTGGCCGCCATGTCCTAGCATACACCAGCGTCACCAGGAAAGAGTCGGCGACGTGACACTGGTGTATGTATATTTGTGTATATTATGTGTGTGTATATTTTCTGTGTTGTTGTTCAACAATATTGTGTTAGCTGCTTTTTATCTATTCTGTTGTAGATATAAGCGCAGCAGTTATCTGATTTTTACAGTCACTTTGCACATGTTTATTGGTATGTGATTAGTGCTAGCAGCTGGTCTGTATAACCTTTGAATATTTTTTGCATATATTAGTGAACACGCATAGTAACTTGCAAGGCTTCTCTTTGGATTATGAATGTCATTAAAAGTTACCTTTCCTTTTCAATCTGCAATACTGTGATTTTCTGTAAAATGCAATGCAATTTGACATCCTGGAGTTGATGAACAGAATTTCCTGAGAAAGATCATTTCCTGCTTCTGTAAGTGGCTAACTGATTTTCCCAGAAGTTTGCATTGAGATACAAGTTAGATTTTAGGCAACTGCTGCAACAAAAATGTCATTATTGTTAAGACACTTCTAAAAGGCTATTTAGTGATGTAGACCTTGAAGCTTTCCTTATTAGAACATTGCAAGTGTGTCAGCTAATTAATAATGAAAAAGTCATTCCCATTCAGAATTAGTATCCTGAGACACAAAGTGGAGCAAACGGCTCTTTCTTCAGAGCAGAAACAGATAGGAATTTGCTACAAAGTTTGTTAAAATCCCAGTAATGTACATTGATCACCCAGAGGGGATTCTTCTTTTCTCAACAAAAGTGGAGGAGCTTCTCTTTAACCACTGGACACAGTAGTAGACAGATGATTGTACAGGGCTGGCCCTAGTACCATGTGACACCTGTGTGTGTTAATCCCCTCAACAATGATAACAAATATCTGGAGGTCTTTAGGAATAAAGTATTCAATGACCTGGAAGGGCTCCAAGTAAGGAAGGCCTCTGATCCTCAATATATAAGGAATGGCATTCTCGAACTTTGGAGAATAATAAGGAAATTGCTATCTGACCTGCGGATAAGGGGGGGGGGGGTTGGTCATATTAAGTAAGTCCTATTATTTATCTGAAATGGACCATCTATTGAGTGACTGGGACGCCTATAAGTTCCTGAATACAGATCCAATGTTGTCATTCAAGAATTAACTACACACATTGGTTGAGAAGGGAAAGAATGATGTGATTCTGACCAGGAAGGAGGCCGCCTATTTTGATCGTCTTTTTTGTAGAACACACATCATTTATTTCCTACCAAAGATCCATAAAGATAGTGTCAATCCCCCTGGCAGACCCATAGTGAATGGAATTGACTCTGTGTCTGCCAGGTTGTGACAACACATTGACCATTTCTTTCAACCTTTGCTTAGTAAAACAGAAGCTTTTCTCAAATACACCAAACACATTATTCAGATCCTTGAGGACCTGAGATGCACGTCAACTTGTTTTCTTGCGATAGCTGACGTTAGTTTAGGAAGCATATAAAATTCCTTGTCGATAGTTTGAAATTTTGCCTGTCGAGAAATTACTTCTGGTACAGAAACCAATTTTTTCTACAGACCCTGGGGGGTGGCTATGGGAGCTCGCTTTGCTCCCAGTGTAGCCAATTTATTTATGGCCCACTGGGAGGAGGATGTGGTCTTTGGAGATCCCCCCCCCAAAGTTAAAATGTTATAGGAGATTTATTGACCATCTGATTATGGTCTGGGAGGGTAATAGGTCTAGTCTGGATGTATTCATACATAGGATGAACAATAACATCAGGAATATCTCTTTATCTTGGAATATAAGTTCAGAGCATATAATATTTCTGGATTTGGAGATATCCAGGGAAGGTGACCATTTTAGAATGATTAATCATTTCAAGCCCATGGACCGTAATGCCTACAGTATCTCACAAAAGTGACTACACCCCTCACATTTTTGTAAATATTTTATTATATCTTTTCATGTGACAACACTGAAGAAATGACACTTTGCTACAGTGTAAAGTGGTGAGCGTACAGCTTGTATAACAGTGTAAATTTGCTGTCCCCTCAAAATAACTCAACACAAAGCCATTAATGTCTAAACCACTAGCAACAAAAGTGAGTACACCCCTGAGTGAAATTTTCCAAATAGGGCCCGAAGTGTCAATATTTTGTGTGGCCACCATTATTTTCCAGTACTGCCTTAACCCTCTTGATCATGGAGTTCACCAGAGTTTCACAGGTTGCCACTGGAGTCCTCTTCCACTCCTCCATGATGACATCACGGAGCTGGTGGATGTTAGAGACCTTGCACTCCACCACCTTCCATTTGGGGATGCCCCACAGATGCTCAATAGGGTTTAGATCTGGAGACATGCTTGACCAGTCCATCACCTTTACGCTCAGTTTCTTTAGCAAGGCAGTGGTCATCTTGGAGGTGTATTTGGGGTCATTATCATATTGGAATATTGCCCTGTGGCCCAGTCTCCGAAGGGAGGGGATCATGCTCTGCTTCAGTATATCACCTTACATGCTGGCATTCATGGTTCCCTCAATGAAATGTAGCTCCCCAGTGACGGCAGCACTCATACAGCCCCAGACCATGACACTCCCACGAACATGCTTGACTGTAGGCAAGAAAAACTTGTCTTTGTACTCCTCACCTGGTTGATGCCATCTGAACTAAATACGTTTATCTTGGTCTCATCAGACCACAGGACATGGTTCCAGTAATCCATGTGCTTAGTCTGCTTGTCTTCAGCAAACTGTTTGCGGGTTTTCTTTCTCATCTTTAGAAGAGGCTTTTCCTTCTGGGATGACTGCCATGCAGACAAAGTTGATGCAGTGTGCGGTGTATGGTCTGAGCACTGACAGGCTGAGCCCACACCCCTTCAACCTTTGCAGCAATGCTAGCAGCGCTCATATGTCTATTTCCCAAAGACAAGCCCTGGATTTGACACTGAGCATGTGCATTCAACTTCTTTGGTCGACCATGGTGAGGCCTGTTCTGAGTGGAACCTGTCCTGTTAGTCCGCTGTATGGTTTTGACCACCATGCTGCAGCTCAGTTTCAGGGTCTTGGCAATCTTCTTATAGCCTAGGCCACCTTTATGTATAGCAACAATTCTTTTTTTCAGACCCTCAGAGATTTCTTTGCCTTGAGGTGCCATGTTGAACCTCCATTGACCAGTATGAGAGAGTGATAACACCAAATTTAACACACCTGCTCCCCATTCACACCTGAGACCTTGTAACACTAATGAGTCACATGACACCAGGGAGTGAAAATGGCTAATTGGGCCCAATTTGGACATTTTCTCTTAGGGGTATACTCACTTTTGTTACCAGTGTTGGGGGTTGGGGGCATTTGTGCGTTTGAGCGGATGGGCACTGCAACTTCTTAGTGATGCCCTGGGTGCCTCCTACCATGCGCTAGTGTGGCGTCCTTGCCTGCTGGCTCCACCCCTGGATCCCCCCCAGCTGCGGGCGTCTCATGCGTGGTTTCTTCCGTGCATGCGCCCGTGCATGTGGGTTTATGGGATTCGTAGTCTACAGGTGCGGGGTGCCGGCCCGGCGTGTGCACAGAGGCACCTTGTCCACACGTGTGCCGGTGATGTCACGCGCCGGGTGCACCAATCACCCCATATAAACCGGCAATCTTTCCAAGCCCTCCTCAGTTGTTGGAGGGTTTTGTTACAGGCAGACACATGAAAGGTACGTGCGGCTCCTCCTTCATTTACTCCACATATAACAGCTTAGATAACATTTTATGTACACCTACTCAAATTATTTACTAGTTAGTTGGGGGGAGTTTGTTTCCCTCATGTACAGCCTATTTTTCTTAGCTGTTGCAATATTAAAATTCACAGCCTTCATGAGCGCTTGCTTATTCGGCTCATTGTTTGGTTTATGTGTACTTTTGAAAAGAGTTGAGCGGACATCTGGATGTTCGAGTCCGTCGGGTTCGGCCGAACCTCGTGAAAACGTTCGGGTTCGGCACCAAACTCGATCCGAACTTGACCCCGGACGTCGAACATCATTGAAGTCAATGGTGACCCAAACTTTTGGGCACAAAAATGGCTGTAAAAAAGTCATGGAAAGGGCTAGAAGGCTGCAAAAGGAAGCAAAATGGGGCTAAGAGTAGGACAAGTGCCCTGCAAACAAATGTGGATAGGGAAATAACTTAAAATGACATAAAAAAAATAAAAAATTGGAGGAGGAGGTGGATGTGGAGTAGGAGCCTGGAGGTTGAGGAGGCGGTGACCATGGCGGTGTAGGTGGAAGTGGTGGTGGAGGAGGAGGAGGTAGCCAACACTATTTTTTGTTTGTTTGTTTTTTTTAGAATTGGGGTAGCCCCCAAAAAATTGAGACATATCCAAAAAAAAGGATACCAATGGCTGTGTGAGGTCGGTCTAAATGTCTATTCTGCACAAGGTACAGACAAGTCTTGTGGGATCCATGCCTGGTTCATTTTAATAAAGGTTAGCTTGTCCACGTTGGCTGTGGATAGGCAGCTGCGCTTGTTTGTGATAACGCCCCCTGCCGTGCTAAACACACGTTCAGACAATACACTGGCTGCAGGGCAGGCCAGCACCTCCAAGGCATAAAGGGCAAGCTCAGGCCATGTGCCCAATTTGGAGACCCAGAAGTTGAATGGGGCAGACCCATCAGTCAGTATGTGTAGGTGTGTGCACACATACTGTTCCACCATGTTGCTGAAATGCTGCCTCCTGCTAAGACATTGCCTTTCAGCTGGTGGTGCTGTTTGTTGTGGCGTGCTACTGACAAATATATATAATTGAAAGTGCAGCGCTATGCTGGATAATACAATTTATGTATAATGTTCATAAAAAGTCCTGTAGGTTTTCAGAAAAACAACTGTATTCCTAGACATAAACTGCTTGTACCGATGGCCGCTCACCTTAGAAATGCAGGCTGAAAAGCCTCATAGGCGGTTTACCCCAATGGGGTTCAAATACAGTCTCTGCAGACCTGGTCAGCCAGATGTCCTCAGTACATGGAGAGAGAAGAAAATATACATTTAGCGCTCTCTATTAAAACAGTATGATATAGGAAAGAGAGAGAGTCCCCTTGGTGCTAGGAAAAGAACAAACGGATGCAGGCGTGCAAACAAAGTCTTCCAACGAACATATAGACACACTGCCTCTCACCTCCCCTTGAGGACCACAAGGCCCATAATGCACTTTTCCAACACAGAGTGGCACTGTCCAACCGATAACAGCTAGATTCCTCCCTTGCTTCAAAGAGGTGTTGTACTCCCATGCAAGAAATAATTGCCACATCTAATGCTCTCTATATAAAATGCTTTTATTGCTCACAAAGTAAAAGAATAAACTCACATAAAAGGCACTCGTCCGAGTGCAGGATTCTCAGCGTGCTCCAGCGCAGTGGACACCAATACAATCAGTACAACCACTGCTGACACCAAAGATGGCCGCGGGTGACGTCAGACGCCGCTCCTCCACGTACGCGTTGCGTACTGGGCGGGACTTCCTCAGCGCGGGAGCTTAGCCTGTCAGATCACCCAAACTCATTTTTATATCAACCCCGCCTTCCGGCTACCCATCATCACCTGGGGGTGGTCACCTGATCAGGCTAAGACATCATAAAAATGCAGCCAATGCCGCTGCTTTGATCTGGGCGGGACAAATGAAGGCGATTGCTCATGCTTGAAATATAGTGACATTTAGTGCCACCAGGGGTCAGAAACATTAAAGATGCAACCTCCATTCAATAGAACCAATGCTTTAGTCATTGGCAACACTCTAGTGAGGGTTATTAATCCCCCCAGTGGTCAAACATATATAGCACAAGAACAGGTCAAATACTGCTACTGACAAAGCTTTTCCACATTTCGGCCATGCTAACCCTGCCTTCTGAGGTGTTGGCGGTGCCACAGCTGCATTTGCGACCTCTTCCTCCTCCTCTGCCTTCGCCTTGTGCTTCCACTGAGCCCCCGGTGTCATTTGGGAATGCCCTCAGCAGCGCGTCTACCAGAGTGCGCTTGTAGTTGCGCATCTTCCGATCACGCTCCAGTGACAGAATTAAGGACGGCACGTTGTCCTTGTAATGGGGATCCAGCAGGGTGGCCACCCAGTAATCAGCACAAGTTAAAATGTGGGCAACTTGGCTGTCGTTGAGCAGGCACTGCAGCATGTAGTTGCTCATGTGTGCCAGGCTGCCCAGAGGCAAAGAAAAACTGTCCTCTGTGGGAGGTGTATCATCTGTGTCCTCCGTATCCCCCTAGCCACGCTCCAGTGATGCCCATGAGCTGCGTTGGGTGCCACCCTGCTGTGAACACGGTTCCTCCTTCTCATCATCATCATCATCCTCATCCTCCTCATCCTCCAGAACTGTCCCCTGGCTTGAAAATTTTTTACCTGGCCTTGTGAATAAGTGGACTGATAACCATGGAAATGACCCCTATTCCTCCTCCTCCTGTGCCACATCCTCTTCTAACAGGAGAAGTTCCCCATGACTGGCAGATAGCTAATATTGTACCTATCCACAAGAAGGGCAGCAAGGTAGAAGCTGGCAATTACAGGCCAGCGAGTTTAACATCAATTGTAGTCAAGGTAATGGAATCACTTCTCAAAAGAAGGATCATTGATCACCTAAAAATACACAGCTTGCTGGACCCAAAGCAGTATGACTTTACTGAGGGCAGATCATGCCAGACAAATCTGATTGAATTCTTTGACTATATTAACAGTGTTTTGGACCAGGGTGGTGCTGTGGACATAGCGTATCTTGATTTCAGCAAGGCATTTGATACAGTTCCACATAATGATCTGATACAAAAGTTGTACAAGCTGGGACTTAACCCTTGGGTGGTTCAGTGGATATGCAGTTGGTTAAGGGATAGATCCCAGAGTGTGGTTGTAAATGGGGTTCACTCAGAGCAGAGACCAGTCACTAGTGGGGTACCACAAGGCTCTGTACTGGGTCCTGTTCTATTTAACCTATATGTAAGTGATATAACTAAAGGTTTGTTGGGCAAGGTATGTCTCTTTGCTGATGATACAAAGGTGTGTAATAGGGTTGATATCACTGGAGGTGTCTGTAACATGAAACATGATTTGGCATTGCTGGAAGATTGGTCAAAGCAGTGGAGACTGCAGTTCAATATTTCTAAATGTAAAATAATGCATCTAGGGAAAAAGAATCCCCTTAGAGAGTACAACATTGGGGGTACAGTGTTAGCCAGCACTACAGAAGAAAAAGATTTGGGGGTGCTTATTTCAGATGATTGCAAAATGAGCAAACAGTGTGAGCAGGCAGTGTGAAAAGCAAATAGAATTCTGAGATGTATCAGTAGAGGGATCACCAGCAGGAGGAAGGAGGTTCTGATTCCTCTATATAGATCTTTAGTGAGACCTCACTTAGAATACTGTGTCCAGTTCTGGAGACCACACTTACAAAAAGATATTGATAAGATAGAACGCGTTCAGAGACGGGTAACAAAAATGGTGAAAGGTCTGGGGGATAAAACATATCAAGAGCGACTTCAGGAACTTAATATGTACAGTCTGGAGGAAAGAAGGGAGAGGGGAGACATGATTGAAACCTTTAAATACATCAAGGGGGTGAATAAGGTTCAGGAGGGAAGTCTTTTCAATACGAAACCAAAATCAAGAACACGGGGACATGACTTCAAACTAACTGGGGGGAAGTTCAAAACTAATCATAGAAAGTATTATTTTACTGAAAGGGTGGTTGATGATTGGAATAAACTACCAACAGAGGTTGTGAGACAGTCAACAGTAAATGGCTTCAAACATGCTTGGGATAAACATAAATCTATAGTCAGGCAACAAGGTTAATGTAAAAAATAAATAAATAAATAAAAAGGGGCAGACTCGATGGACTACTCAGTCTTTTTCTGCCGTCACTTTTCTATGTTTCTATGTTTCTTCCATCATCGCCCAAAGTGTTTTTTCAAGGAGACATAGAAGTGGGATAGTAACGCTGAGAACAGCGTCATCGGCACTGGCCATGTTGGTGGAGTACTCAAAACAACGCAATATGGTACACAGGTCTCTCATGGAGGCCCACTCGTTGGTGGTGAAGTGGTGCTGTTCTGCAGAGCAACTGACCCATGTGTGCTGCAGCTGAAACTCCACTATTGCTGCTACTGCTCGCACAGTCTCTCCAGCATGTGCAAGGTGGAGTTCCACCTTGTGGGCACGTTGCATAGGAGGTGGCGAGTGGGAAGGCCGAAGTTCCGCTGCAGCGCAGACAGGCGAGCAGCAGCAGGGTGAGAACGCCGAAAGCACGCACAGACACTTTCTGCAGCAGCTCTGACATATCCGGGTAGTTTTTTTAGAAATTTCTGCACCACCAAATTCAGCACATGCGCCAGGCAAGGGATGTGTGTCAAACCGGCTGGGCCCAGAGCTGCTACGAAATTTCGCCCATTATCGCACACCACCAGGCCGGGCTTGAGGCTCAGTGGCAACAACCACTCATCGGTCTGTTGTTCAATGCCCGTCCACAGCTGCTGCGCAGTGTGGGGTTTATCTCCCAAACATATCAGTTTTAAAACAGCCTACTGTCGTTTCCCCCTGGATGTGCTGAAGTTGGTGGTGAAGGTGTTACGCTGAGCGGATGAGGAGGTGGTAGAGGAGGAGGAGGAGGAAGCGCAGCAGGAGGAGGAGGCAACAGGAGGCAAAGAGAAATAGTTACATAGTTACATAGTTACATAGTTAGTCAGGTTGAAAAAAGACACAAGTCCATCCAGTTCAACAAAAAAAAAAATATATATACATATATACATACATATACATATATATATACACATACAACCAAATAATCCCATATACAATACTTCACCCACAGTTGATCCAGAGGAAGGCAAATAAAAAAAAAAACAACTTGACCTACCTGAACACAGAAAAAAGTTGGACTGATTGATACATTGATACATTGATACATTGATAAAGAGAAACGGAGGACAACGGAGGAGGAGGACGACGCGAAGGAGGAGGAGGAGGAGATGGTGGAGGAGTAGGCGAGTCGCATTGTGGAAGTGGTGGTTGAAGTCGTGTAGGTCCCCCTTTGCTGTCATCCGACAAAATTTTGACTATACAAACCCTCTATTTGGGGTGTGACGCGTCGTCGACACCTGCCCGTAACTTGTTGTCTGG
>BLSH010555554.1:281503-293205 GCA_018402905.1 Glandirana rugosa | reverse complement strand
CAAAGAAAAAACCCCCAAAAAACAAAAACTCCAAACACAGCAAACACCAGCAGTCTAAATCAAAGCTGTTTCACTAAAAGTTTCCCACTCCTTTGCTCTTAACCAGTAAGTTCAGGCAAGATCTGAAATGAACTCAACAGAGAGCTTTATAGGAATTCAATCACCTGTGGCCAATTAACCACTCCCCTTAATTAGCAGTCTAAAGGAAGGAAAGGGAAAAAAAGCTATTTAAAAAGTGACAGAAAAAAATGTTAAAAAGCTGCAAAGAAAAAACCCCCAAAAAACAAAAACTCCAAACACAGCAAACACCAGCAGTCTAAATCAAAGCTGTTTCACTAAAAGTTTCCCACTCCTTTGCTCTTAACCAGTAAGTTCAGGCAAGATCTGAAATGAACTCAACAGAGAGCTTTATAGGAATTCAATCACCTGTGGCCAATTAACCACTCCCCTTAATTAGCAGTCTAAAGGAAGGAAAGGGAAAAAAAGCTATTTAAAAAGTGACAGAAAAAAATGTTAAAAAGCTGCAAAGAAAAAACCCCCAAAAAACAAAAACTCCAAACACAGCAAACACCAGCAGTCTAAATCAAAGCTGTTTCACTAAAAGTTTCCCACTCCTTTGCTCTTAACCAGTAAGTTCACTGCAATCCTCGGTGGTGGAAGGACATGCGCCAAACGGCTAGCCGCCTCAGGTCCACCCGCCACTACATTTGCCCAGTGTGCAGTTAGCGAGATATAGCATCCCTGCCCATGCTTACTGGTCCACGTATCAGTGGTTATGTGGACCTTGCCACAGATGGCGTTGCGCAGTGCACACTTGATCTCGTCCCTGACTTGTTTGTGCAGGGAAGGGATGGCTCGCCTGGAAAAGTAGTGGCGGCTGGGAACCACGTACTGTGGGACAGCCACCTCCATCAGGTTATTAAAACTATCCATGTCCATCAGACGGAATGACAGCATTTCAAAGGCCAGGAATTTTGAAATGCTGGCATTCAGGGCCATGGATCATGGGTGGGTAGGGGGGTACTTCCTCTTTCTCTCCAGTGTTTGGGAGATGGAGAGCTGTAAGCTTCCATGGGACCGTGTGGAAATGCTTGGGGACGGTGGCGGACATGGTGGCGTTGCTGTCACATGCTCTGTTTGCTAGGTGGCAGGTGACACTGGCACTGTAGAGGTGGAGGAAGAGGCCAAGGCAGCAGCAGAAGAGGAAGCAGGAGGAGGCCGAGACCTTTCTTGGATTTTGAGGTACTTATTCCACTGCAGCAAGTGCTTTGAATTTAGATGCCTGGTCATGCAGGTTGTGCTGAGGTTTAGAACATTTATGCCTTGCTTCAGGCTCTCATTGCACAGTGTGCAAACCACATTGTCTGAAGAACTACTACGCCGGGGAATGCCTTTGAGCTGCCTTTGGTGTGCTAGGTCCCTGGGTGCGGTGGGTAGTAGCAGGCGTACTGTCTAGGGGACAGTCGCTCTGCTTTTGCAACCTGCTTCCTCTTTTGCTGTGCTGGTGCCTCTGTGCGACCCCCACCTCTTCCTCCAAACTGCACGACCTTCATTCCATGTGGGGTCTAGGACCTCATCATCCTCCACATCATCTTCCACCCACCTTTCACCACTGCCCTCTTTGTCAGTCTGCACACTGAGGAAAGCCGCAGCAGTTGGCACCTGTGTTTCGTCATCATAAGAGACGTGCTGCGGTGGTGTTTCCATGTCCTCATCCTGCAACAGAAGTGGTTGGGCATCGGTGCACTCAATGTCTTCCACTTCTGGGGCAGGGCTATGTGGATGGCCCACTGAAAGCACACCAGCAGACTCATCAAAAAGCAGAAGAAACTGCTGCATAACTTGGGGCTCAGACTGCTTGACTGATTTACAAGGGGCTGAGGTGAAAGACAGATGGCCATGGGGTTCAGGTGCCAACTCTGAGCTTTCATCAAGGGACCGGGTGGGAGACAATGTGAAAGAACTGGAGGCATTGTCAGCCACCCAATCTACTATTGCCTGTATTTGTTCTGGCCTCACCATTCGTTGAGCGCCATTCGGACCTACCATATAATGTTGAAGGTTCTGTCGGCTACCTGAGGCAGGTGTTTCACTTGTGCGTGTGGCTGACACAGGTCGACCACGTCCTCTCCTTGCAACAGGAGCTTCAGCAACACCACCAACACCAGCAGCACCAGCAGCACCACGACCACGTCCCTTATTTGACGCTCTCCTCATTCTGGACACAAATGTACTATGTAGCACTATTTATTAATACTAAAAAAAAAGAATAATGAATTATTATTCTTTTTTTAAAAAAAAAAAGAAAATTGTAGATGCACTTTTTATTCTTGTGCAAGAAATGCACCGCTCACACCAGCAGCAGGAACCTCTCCACCGTTAACACCAGCAGCAGGAAACTCTCCCTACACCAGTATGAGATGATTTTAGAATGATAATCTGTCTTTCACAGCACCGACAGGAACCTGGCCCTACTGCAGTATGAGATGATTTTAGAACAATAATCTCCCCCTCACAGCACCGACGGGAACCTCTCCCTAATGCAGTAGGAGACGGTTTTAGAAAGATAAACTCTCCCTCAGAGCAACAACAGGAACCTCTCCCTAATGCAGTAGGAGATGGTTTTAGAACGATAAACTCTTCCTCAGAGCACCAACAGGAACCTGTCCCTAATGCAGTAGTAGATGGTTTTATAACGATAAACTCTCCTTCAGAGCACCAACAGGAACCTCTCCCTAATGCAGTAGTAGATGGTTTTATAATGGTAAACTCTCTCTCAGAGCACCAACAGGAACCTCTCCCTAATGCAGTAGTAGATGGTTTTAGAACGATAAACTCTTGCTCAGAGCACCAACAGGAACCTCTCCTTAATGCAGTAGTAGATGGTTTTAGAACAATAAACTCCCCCTCAGAGCACAAACAGGAACCTCTCCCTAATACAGTAGTAGATGGTTTTAGAACGATAAACTTTCCCTCAGAATACCAACAGGAACCTCTCCCTAATGCAGTAGTAGATGGTTTTAGAATGATAAACTCTCCCTCAGAGCACCAACAGGAACCTGTCCCTAATGCAGTAGTAGATGGTTTTAGAATGATAATCTCTCCTTCAGAGCACCAACAGGAACCTCTCCCTAATGCAGTAGTAGATGGTTTTAGAATGATAATCTCTCCCTCAGAGCACCAACAGCAACCTCTCCCTAATGCAGTAGTAGATGGTTTTAGAATGATAATCTCTCCCTCAGAGCACCAACAGGAACCTGTCCTTAATGCAGTAGGAGATGGTTTTAGAAAGATAATCTCTCCCTCAGAGCACCAACAGGAACGTTTCCCTAATGCACTATAAGATGGTTCTGAACGCTAATGTCTCCCTCACAGCACAGACAGGAACGTCTCCCTAATGCACTATAAGATGGTTCTGAACGCTAATGTCTCCCTCGCAGCACCGCAATGAAGGTCTTCCTAATGCAGTCTGAGATGGTTGTGAACGCTAATCTTTCCGTCACAGCACCGCCATGAAGCTCTCCCTAATCTAGTCTGAGACGATCTGACACGCGGCACTACGTGACTCCAGCCTCATATAGAGGCTGGGTCACATGATGCACTGGCCAATCACAGCCATGCCATTAGTAGGCATAACTGTGATGGCTTCTAAGGGCAAACTAGTGAAAAGCTTGTTGATTGGCTGCCCAGCAGCTATAGAAAAGGCGCCAAAAATACCCGAATACCGAACCCAAACCCGGACTTTTTTCAAATGTCCAGGTTCGGGGCACGGACACCCTAAAGTCCGGTACAAACCGGAACTTTACAGTCCGGGTTCGCTCCACTCTACTTTTTTAATTTTTTAATATTTAATATTTTCATCATTACTTTTCTATGTTTACCTTTATATATATATACATATATCTTGTGTATTGGGGTCAATATAGTATATACTTGTCTAAATTTATCTAACGGATGTTTCCTATTGGTCAATTACTCTTATACACAATATGTATGTTATCCTTTCAGATTTAATGTAGACTACAAGCCACACAAATTGCCTTGTGGTGAGGAAGACTTCTCCCACACCCTTCATCTTACTTCATCTATACCAGGCTGTCATTTGTAAGTTGATATGTTGGTCCTTAATAAGACTGGCTAGATCTCTGTTCTTGCTCTTGTAGGCTGATTTGATTTTATTTCAATCTATGTTGCTCCTTTTTTTACATTAGCCGGGGCGTATTTGAGATGATTTGTGGACGGGCAGTCCCCCCCCCCCCCGGTTTGACGCACGGCGTTTGGGCAGACTACTTGACGTTTGGGGCCGTTTTAGGAGGTTGGATTTAGCAAGGTAAATGCCCCTGTATTCCATCCCTGGGGTGAGAGGCAATGTCACACATTTTTATCATTTTTTGTTATTATTCGTTTTCTTTGTGCAGTACATGTATCTTTGTGCTTATATAATATTCCTGATTTATGTCTTTTTTATATGCATATTAGACAATTAACGTTTGGCTCGTTAAGTCCCTGAGAAAGCCTTGTTTAGGCGAAACATGTTGGACGCCAGTACACAGCCACTGTTACAATCAGACATCCACTGTACTCCTATCTAAATGCCTGCTTATGTAAATGCCTGCAAATGTATAGTCAATAGCTGTTTGTATTACTGTATGATACAAGGTACCTTTGCACTATTCTTTTTTATCCCATAGGTACTTTTGTACCGTTTTTTCTTATGTAAACAATAAAATGGTTTTTAATATATCTTAGTTGTACTATCTTCATATAGCACTGCTAAAATCCCATTTGCTTCCTCCATTTTCCCATTCCCTGTTCCCCTTCCCTAGTTCCCATTCCCCCTTTGCCCTCTTTGTTATTTACTCATGTTGTGAAGGGTGTTTTCTTCACCAGGGAAAGAATCCTTTGGTTATCCACCACAGTTGTTTTCCATGGTCTTACAGGTCTTTTGGTGTTGCTGAGCTCACCGGTACATTCTTTCTTTTTAAGGATGTTCCAAGCAGTTGATTTGGCCACACCTAATGTTTTTGCTATCTCTCTGATGGGTTTGTTTTGTTTTTTTCAGCCTAATGATGGCTTGCTTCACTGATAGTGACAGCTCTTTGGATCTCATATTGAAAGTTGACAGCAACATATTCCAAATGCAAATAGCACACTTGAAATGAACTCTGGACCTTTTATCTGCTCCTTGTAAATGGGATAATTAGGGAATAACACACACCTGGCCATGGAACAGCTGAGCAGCCAATTGTCCCATTACTTTTGGTCCCTTAAAAAGTGGGAGGCATGTAATTCCTACACCGTTCACCTGATTTGGATGTAAATAACCTCAAATTAAACCTGAAAGGCTGCAGTTAAAGCACATCTTGTTTGTTTCATTTCAAATCCGTTGTGGTGGTGCATAGAGCCAAAAAGATTAGAATTGTGTTGATGTCCCAGTATTTATGGATCTGACTGTATATCACTATGTTACAAAAAATATTGGCATGCCTGCCTTTACACACATATGAACTTATATGGAATACCAGTCTTACTCCGCATGGTTCAATATTGAGTTGGCCCACCCTTTGCAGCTATAACAGCTTCAACTCTTCTGGGAAGGCTGTTCACAAACTTTAGGAGTGTGTCTATGGGAATGTTTGACCATTCTTCCAAAAGCGCATTTGTGAGGTCAGGCGCTGATATGGATGAGAAGGCCTCGCTCGCAGTCTGTGCTCTAATTCATCCATAAGGTGTCCTTTTCGGTTGAGCTTAGGACTCTGTGCAGGCCAGTCAAGTTCCTCCACCTCAAACTCACTCATCTATATCTCTATGGAACTTGCTTTGTGCACTGGTGCACAGTCATGTTGGAACAGGAAGGGGCCATCCCCAAACTGTTCCCATAAAGTCTTGGTATGCTGATGCCTTAAGACTTCCCATTACTGGGACTAAGGGGCCAAGCCCAACCCCTGAAACACAAACCCACACCATAAACAACCCCCCCACCCAAAAATGATTTGGACTAGTGCACAAAGTAAGTTCCATAAAGACATGGATGAGTGAGTTCCGGGTGGAGGAACTTGACTGGCATGACCTCAACCCAACACAACACCTTTGGGATGAATTAGAGTGGACACTGCAAGCCAGGCCTTCTTGTCCACATCAGTGTCTGACCTCACAAATGTGTTTCTTGAAGAATAACCAAACATTCCCATAGACACAATCCTAAACCTTGTGGACAGCCTTCCCTGTTGAGCTGAAGCTTTTATAGCTGCAAAGGGTGGGCCAACTCAATATTGAACCATACGGACTAAGACTGGGATGCTATTAAAGTTCATGTGGGTGTAAAGACAGGTGTCCCAATACTTTTGGTAATATAGTGTATATTGGTGTAGTATCAAACCAATACATTTTAAACATGCATTTGTCCTTAGAGCAAAAGTGCGTGATAACATAGCCAATGAGAACAATTTTCAAGTGGTGTGGTGTGACATGTACACATGGCGTATTTATTTGCATAGGCAGTTATTTTTTAAAGCAAATCACTGAGACAGAAATTGTCAATGGACTTCTTAGAGCAGTGGTTCTCACATGATATCACCTGTGATTTATTTCAGTTCTCCTGCAAACCTGGCCTGTTAGTGGGTCCCAGGGACAGGAGTTGAGAATCACTGTCTTAGAGCAACCTTATCACCTTTTTACCAGAAATCCAGCCATTGGCCCACTATCATGGAAGAGGCATCATTACCTCTCTGGCGATCAGTGAGTAAAATCTTCACTTTATTGCTAAGCTAGGAGTATAACTGCCATCTGATAATTTCAGTTGTGACAGATAGTGTGTCTACTACTGGGCACTGTAATTACTCTGCTAGCCACTATGCCATTACTATGTCTTGTAGTGGTGTAGCGGCTGCGGGAGGAACCACAGGGTCCAGGAGGGAACATGCTATCAGATTCTGGATTGTTGGATAGCATTGAGGCCTGAAGTTCAAGTTCAAGACGACAACAAAGATTTAATTTTTCACCTGCACGGAGACACAAGGAAAGAGAAACACTAGCAAGATTATTGTTAGTGAAGTGATTGATGTTGATTTAACGTGCAATAGTCAAACAAGATAAGACATAGGCATGTGCATGCTGGAAATTTTGGTTTCATTTTGGTTGCATTTGTTCACTGAAGAATTTTGTTTCGTCTTTTTGTTATGTTGACCCTATTCGTTCTCAGAATCAGTTTAGTATCTTCAGCATACGTTTCGTATATATTAGTTGGTCCAAGTGAAAAATGTTGCAGTTTTTCCTGAAGATTGTTATAAAGTATATTAAGTATATTATCTAATCAGACAGATTCGAAATGGAAGGTTTCAATATTTTTGGATGTTAGTCCAACCCACCAAGAGAAATGGCATGAGCTGATTGGACATTATCGACTGGCGTCATGTGCATCCAAATTAATGAATGGAACGGAATTCAGATCCATTCATTACCCAAATCCAAATTATCAAATACATTCCGTGCCCCATGGGTCTGGACTACAATCACATCATGTGACGCCATCCAAATGAAACAAATGCATTTGTTATTCTCATTATAACTTTTTCAGATTCGTTACAATTGTTTCTATATCAGTTTGAAAAATTTGAATACATCAAAATCTCTGAAAATGTAATTTTCATCTGAAAAAACGAATCAAAGCTAAACCAATCGCACAAGTCTAATAAGACATTGCTAAAGATGTTCTTATGCATTGGCTGTATATATAGACCATTTGTAATAAAGCCTGTTAACACCAATGCTTTCCATGAATGTGCATTGCAAAAACTTTAAAACACACAAATTACCATACTAAAAACACATCAAATCCGCTGTGTCCACCGGACACTGCAGATCACTGATCCGTGTATCGGGCTGCTGTGTTCCACCCTGGTACCATGTGATCGCTCTGACCAATAATAGCGATCACATGTCCAGTAATAAACAACAGCTGTCATTCATGACACCATTGCTTACTACTGTGATCTCTGTAATTGGTCACAGTGATTACATAGTACGGGGCCAATCACAGCAGCCCCATACCATGGGATAGCTGTGGCCAGTCACAGCTATCACAATACTAAACAATGACATTATGAATAGATGCCTTTACACAGTGCAATTTTTCATTTTTTTATTTTTACATACTGTCACCAGAGCAAGTGCAGTGTCACTATGGTGACATCATACTGCTGTAGTGGTGATCATGTATAATTGCTGGCTGCTCTTATATCACTGTATGTCAGTGCCACCAGCCATTATCACTGATCACCACCACAGCAGAACAATGTCACCAGACCAGTGCTGCCATTCAAAATCGCTAATCACTGGCACACCCATCATTGTTCCTGATTACCGCAGCACCACTCACGGGTTAATTTACTAAAACTGGAAAGTGCATAATCTGGTGCAGCTGTGCATGGTAGTCAATCAGCTTCTAACTTCAGCTTGTTCAATTAGGCTTTGCCCAAAAAAACTGGAAGCTGATTGTTTTCTATGCAGAGATTTACAAGATTTTGCACTCTCAAGTTTTAGTAAATCAACCCCAAAGTGTCTGTGATCACCATCATACCAGTCATATTGCCCTTTTTTACCAGCACACCAGTTATAGTGTCCCCGATCACCACCAAATCAGTTACAGTGTCCCTGATCACCGTCCTAGCAGCTACTATATTTCTGATCACTGCCACACCAGTCCAAGTGTCATCAGACTAGTGTATGCCAGCAACAGTGTTCCTTATCACCGCCACAACAGTTGCAGTGTCCCTGATCACTGCCCCAGCAGCTACAATAATCCCTAATTACTGCCACACCAGTCCAAAGTGTCATCATACCACTGTATGCCAGCAAGTGTTCCTTAACACCGCAACACACCAGTTGCAATGTCACCACACCAGTAGAAGCCAGCAACTGTGTCCCTGATTGTCCCCACAACAGTCCAAGTATCACCAGACCAGTGTGTGCCAGCAACACAGTGATTGCTGCCATTACTAGTAAAAAAAAATGAAATAAAAAGTCCATAAATCTATCCCATAGTTTGTTGACTATAACTTTCACACAAATCAAATAATATATACTGATTTGGGTTATTTTTACAAAAGAAATGCAGCATAATACATTTTGGCCTAAATGTACGAAGAAATATTATATGCAACATTTTATAACAGAAACTAAGAAAAATCTGTTTTTTTTTCAAAATCTGTGATATTTTTTTACTTATATAGCAAAAAATAAAAACATCAAGTGGTGATTAAATACCACCAAAAGAAATCTCTATTTGGCAAATATTTAATTTGAGTACAGTGTTGAAAACTAAAAAAATGACATGGGCAGGAAGGGGGTAAAAGTCTCCTGTCTTGAGGTAGTTAATAAGCTGCACAAACTGCTGGCGCTATATAAATCCTGTATAATAATAATAATAATAATATACATTTCAGAGTGAATGGGCCCTCAAGCAGTAAAAAAAGTAAACACACACAGTTTTTTGTTGAATGTTGAAAAATTACAGTATGTTAGTCTTCCCTTTATAAAGCTAGAATAATTCATATAACAAATGAAGTATTATATTTAGTTTGTGGTACAAGCTATTATTATTGTTAATGTGCTTACGGAGTGCACACAATTTATGCACAGTTCATTAAAAAAGAAAAGAAAGCATAGTCAATGCATAAAACCGTGCTGTATTCCATTTTACTTTAAAGCAGAAAATCTGAGAAATATATCAGTGTTTAAGAAAATAGCTTATTAATTGGGTATTTATAAAACAATAAATTGATGCTATCATGAGATTTAATTACTCATTTTTATGTCAATACTTAGTGCACTATGAAGAGAGTATAAAGCAAAAAATTGATAAGAACAGCAGTGCACAATCTGTGTCTAGTATGTTAAAGTGGAGGTCCGCCTGGAAAAAAAAAATTAAAGCCAGCAGCTACACATACAGTAGCTGCTGACTTTTAATAATAGGATACTTACCTGTCCTGGAGTTCAGCGATGTTGGCACCTGCTGCCGATATTCTCAGGTTGGGGGTCCGGTGCAGCCGCATCCATTGCGGGTAAGGGAACCCGGACATGTACCATTACAGCTTCACGCCGGGCACCTTATTACGCATGAACGAGCTCCGCTGCACTCTGCTATTGGCCAGGCAGCCAGTAGCAGAGCAAGCAGGGAGGAGGGAGCCGGGCTGCTGACGTCAGCGGCCGCGGTTGCCGACCCGAGCTCCCGGATGTGTGGAAAAGGACACCTGTCTAAAGACAGGTGTCCTCTTCCCCCTCCCCCCCGAAATGTGCCAAATGTGACACCTGAGTGGGGGAGGAATCCAACCAGCGGAAGTTCCACTTTTGGGTGGAACTCCGCTTTAACAGATTTATTGTGGTAAAATTCCATCTTCGGACAACGGAACATAAAACTTTGAAATTTTGTATTGTAAGCGCACAATTGGTGGACTGTATGGTTTTATCATGCTTTTCAAATATTCCAAATATTTTATATGATATATGTATACACTTATCTTTATACCTGTCCCTCATTTGAGTGACAAGTTTTTAGACATTAATATTTAAAGAGGAAGTAAACCCAGAATGGGTTTACTTCCTCTACATTCCCCATTATGTGTCACTTACCTGCAAAGGAAGCCTGCAACGTCCAGTGCTGTCCCCTTTACTGGCAGCATCCATCTTCTGCCCCTCTTCCTTCTGGGGCCGCCATCTCCAGCTCTGTGACTGGCCGGAGTCGGGAGCCACCAATCACGGCGCGATCACAGTGAAGAAATGGCACGGAGACTGTTTCATCACTGTGCATGTGCCGAAATGATGTCGGCACATCCAGAACACTGTTTATCTCATGAACTGTGCCGGTTTGGGAGATATACAGGGCACCTACAGGTAAGCCTTATTATAAGCTTACCTGTAGGTTAAAGTGGTTGTCACGAGTTGACAACCACTTTAATAAATTGTTTATATTTTACTTATTTGAGCGGTGTTGTTACCTGTTAAAGTCCCACCCAGGGTGTAACTGTTTTTTTGTACTACAATACAAGGGATGGGGTAACCACCACCAAGTTTTGCTAACAGTGGAACATTATACATATTGTGGTAAAAAGAAAAATGACAACTCACATTGTGACAGTTAAAATCAGGCTCATCACATAGTAAGTAGAGTTGAGCGAACACCTGGACGTTCGGGTTCTGCTGGTCCGTCCGAACTTCGGGACAAAGTCCGGGTCCGGGTCCGGACGGAACCCGAACGATCGCACGGACAACGAACCCCATGAAATCAATGGGGACCTGAACTTTTAGGCACAAAAATGGCTGTAGGAAAGTCCTGGAAAGCCCCAGAGGGCTGCAAAAGGAAGTAAAATGGGGGTAAGGGTAGGGCAAGTGCCCTACATGTCGGTAAAAACACGGATTTTCAAGTCCAGGGGTAACTAAAGTACCCCAAGCAACAGGCACGCTAGCAAGCCCAAGGCAGGCCTGGGCCTGGGCCTGAAACAGGGCTTCAAGCCTGCCTGGTCGTCTTGGGCTTGCAGGTCCACAAGCGAGTTGAGATGAATGATACACTACTCGGACTAAAATTGACAGTGTTACACTCAACAGTAAAAAGAAAAATGGTGTTATACATATTACAAGGTGACAATCGTTTTGAACCACCACCAATGGGGTAGGGAACATAACATCATGTTTTTTTGTCAATGTGG
>BLSH010555554.1:268812-279614 GCA_018402905.1 Glandirana rugosa | reverse complement strand
GTAAAGTAATCTATCTCAGGATGCAGGATCAGGTCTTAAAATGTCTCAAATCTGTCCCTCACGCAGTCAGCTACCTTTCCCTACACTAACCCAAGGAGCATGTGACTGCAGCACTGTGACTCCAGCTTATAAAGAGGCTGGGTCACATGATGCACTGGCCAATCACAGCCATGCCATTAGTAGGCATGGCTGTGATGGCTTCTAAGGGCAAACCAGTGAAACGCTTGTTGATTGGCTGCCCTGCAGCTTCTCAACACGTGGAGTAAAATAGCAGAACCCCGGACCGAACCCGAACGATTTTTGAAATGTCCGGGTCCGTGCCCCGGACACCCGAAAGTTCGGTACGGACCCGAACGTTACAGTCCGGGTTCGCTCAACACTAATAGTAAGGGCTTTCAATGGACAGTCTGACAACAGCAGGGAACCTCAGACCAAGATAGGTGTCCTGGGCGGATACACCTGCAGGACCAAGAGAACACTCTGGGGGCACCAAACTAAGTGCAGCATTGATACTATTGAAAAATACTTGTAAATTAGCAACTCACATGGGAAGAAGAAATGGCACTTTTTGTATGTAATTCATGAGCGGTCTGCTCATGCACCTGGGATGGTGAGCCTCTACCTACAACTTGCAGCCTGGAAACTCTGGATGTTAGGCTGGATGACAGTTTAGAAGAAGAAGTGGAAACCAACAAGATGGCAGAGCGCTTTTTGTGGGATGCAGAGTAGACCGGAAGGGATGTCACCCAGATGTTGGGGGGCGCAGAACTATGAATTTCAAGTCCGCCCAAGCCTCTTTCTCAAGCTAACAGTTTCATTTAGTTATTATTTTTTCTGTTGGTCTGCAGGTGGACTTTACAGAATCTGGAAGCTAGCTTGCTCCCTGATAAATGAGTAAGAGGTACAGATATATACTACTCCCTGCTACTCATTTACAAAAAAGGAAATAAATAAAAATACCACATTATTGAAAAGTCCTTTGTTTTTTTTTAAATAAACATTGTCCCTGATGTAAGACCATGTTTCATGTCAGGAAGACTGAGTGCATAGTCATGCCCGGAGATCAGTACGTGTGCACTGTGCAGTTTATGGTTCAGTGCATAGTCAAGGCTATACAGTATGTGCATCCTCAAACATTTATGTGAATTTGCATGCATGTTCACCACTGACTTTTGGTGCCCAGAACCCCACAGCAAAACTAAGGGGAATAGCTGAGTGGTTGTTATCTTGTGACTCAGGACTAGACCCATATCCCCCTATGTTTTGTAGTGAATAGCTGCTGCTCACAGGTGATATCTCCTGGCTGTGATACTCAGACTGCACTCCGGATGAGGTGCACGCCCTGCCACTGCTGCAGACACATAGTTGATAAATGATTGGATGGCTGCACATTATGCACAGTATGAGTGTGCAGCCATCCAATCATTTATCCCCCTATATAATGTTTGACCCAGCTTGCCTCCTGGCTGTTTTTACCTTGCTCTTGCTTTCTGAATCGGTACCTCTGCTACCAGGTTGCTGCTGTTTCTGGCTTATCTTGACTATGACTTTGGCTATGACTATGGCCTGACTATGATTTGACTATGACTTTGGATTCCTGTGCCTGAGAGTTCCTGTGCTCCACCTGTGCACCAGATTTCTGCACAAGTTCCAGTCTGAGCATTCATAGCATCCTAGCAATATCCAGAGGAATACATCATACTACATCCGCAACCTTCATGTGCAGCTTTAAGGCATCACCTAAGCATGTTATTTAAATGATTTGTGTATTTCAATGTTGGCCTGCAATCCACATTAAGGCTGGGTTCACACTTATGCCTTGCCAGACATCGCATGTGATTCGCACCGCATTACTGTGCACATCACATGCAATGTCTGTGCAATGTGAATTAAGCCATACACTTTAAAACAGCATAAAACAAATTTAAAACCGGCATTCAGTCACCTCTCACGTCACTCCCGGTAATAGGTCACGCCTACGTGTTACATCACGCCTTGTGACTTCTTCAGGGAACATGACGTAACGCATAGGCGTGACCTGTTACCGGAAGTGACGTGAGAGGCGGCTGAATGCTGGTTTTAAATTTGTTTTATGCTGTTTTAAAGTGTTTTTGATGTAAGCTCAACTTTTACTTAATAAACCACTCACTTGTTTAAATATACTACACTTTGAGAGGTCCTCTCTTTAAATCCCCCCTTTATACACCCTGCGGAGCTACCGAAGCCAGTGAATAAGCAGAAGGACTGGGGCCAAACAACATATTGGAGAGAAGACCCAGGACAACATCTCATTCCAATCACCACACTAGGAGAATACTACCCTTTAAAAATGCTTCTTATTCATCCTAGAGGTGAGCGCACATTATGCACTTAGGTGAAGGCGAAGACACCATATATACTTAATTTAAAAAGACAAACACGGATCACCTTATTTAGTATCATCACTTTAATGCTCATCTATGAACTCTTGATATAGCACCGCATTTGTTTTGTCTCTGGTTTGTAATATGTATACCATTTATGCACCTTATGTACTTTAAGCACTTTTATTTTGGAAGGATTTGATTTTAGCAATTTGAAGAGACTACCGTATATATATTGATTATTTGTTTAAACACGTTCTGGATATTTACATCAGTGCATTGAGATAGTGCGCAGTATTACCATTGCTGCTTTGTCCAGTACTGTTTACATGCACAGCACTTTATAATTTTTATCTGCACAGTGACACCTTTGGTCTGTGAGAGGTAGCGCAGGGGAACACATTATCACACATTAAAGCGGTTGTCTACCCATTTGAAAAAAAAAAAAAAAAAATGACAGCCTGCAAGACAATAGCATAATGAGCTAGTATGCACCGCATACTAGCTCATTATGAAATACTTACCTTGAAACGAAGATCTGACCGGGCTGCTCAGTCCGCTCTGTGGGAGCGGACATCTTACCCCGTATCTTGCTTCCGGGTACGCGGCTCCGGCGCTGTGACTGGCCGGAACCACGAGACATCACTCCCGCGCATGCACGCGGGACCCGTCTCCCTGGCACTGTCCGCCCCTATTGCCGGGCCTTTGCCGAGACATACACGGCGCATGCGCCGTGACATACACGGCGCATGTGCCGTAACTCCAAAGCATTTTGGAGAGGGAATATCTCCTAAACCGTATAGGTTTAGGAGATATTCATTTTACCTACAGGTAAGCCTTATTATAGGCTTACCTGTAGGTAAAAGTAGTAAAATTGGGTAGACAACCGCTTTAACTTTATATTGATACCCGCACCAGTTCGCAGATGTCAGTATGAACTGCCTGCAAGTCCGATGTGACGCGGGAACCCACACAGGAATCGCGCTGGTTCTCGCATCGCACCAGTGTGAACCAAACCTAAAAGACCCCTCTCCCTGCTGAATGATACTGTTATTTTTATATGCATTTATTTATTAATTTTGCATTGTGCATATCCAGCTACCTGTGGCTTTTTTAACCACTTCAGCCCCGGAAGGATTTCACACTTTAGGACCAGAGCACTTTTTGCGATCCGGCACTGCGTCGCTTTAACTGACAATTGCGCGGACGTGCGATATTGTACCCAAACAAAATTTATGTCCTTTTTTTCCCACAAATAGAGCTTTCTTTTGGTGGTATTTGATCCCCTCTGCGTCATTTCTGATCGCCGCTGTAAATAAAAAAAGAGCGTAAATTTTGCAAAAAGAAATCTATATTCCTTACTTTTTGCTAAAATACAAATCCAAAAAAAAAAATATAAAAAAACATTTTTTTCATCGGTTTTGGCCAATTTATATTCTTCCTCATATTTTTGGTTAAAAAAATCACAATCGGCTTTTATTGATTGGTTTGCGCAAAAGTTGCTGCATTTACGGATGATGAGAATTAATTTCTGGGATTTTTATTTATTTTTTACTAGTAATGGCGGCGATCTGCAATTTTTAGCAGTACTGCGATATTGCAGCGGACATGTCGGACCATTTTGACACTTTTTTGGGACCATTGGCATTTATACAGCGATCAGTGCTATAAAAATGCACTGATTACTGTGTAAATGCCATTGGCAGTGAAGGGGTTAACCTGAAGGGGCGCTCTAAGGGTTAACTGTGTTCCCTGGGTGTGTTCTAACTGTATGTGGGCTGGGCTGGCAGGGGGAAGGGAGTGATCACAACTTCCATATACAGGAAGCCTGTGATCACAGCCCTTCCCCCTCTATGAGAACGGAGATCCGTGTTTACATACACGGACCTCCATTCTCTCACTGCAGGGGGGGCATTGTGGGTAGCCGGCAGCGATCGAGTCCGCCGTACCCGCTCCCTCGCCCCCCGGACACAGTGAGTGTGCGAGCGCGCCTTTGGCGGCGTGTGCGTGCTCACAGTACTAGTTATCACAGCCACCATCATATGATGGTGATTTGGGAAAACGAGCCCCATTGTCGCCATCAGACGCCGGTCGGTGATCGGCAAGTGGTTAACTAAAGCTGCAATCTGGCTTTGAAAAATGAAAAAAAAAAAACAAGATTTTGCTCCCATAGACTTCATAAGCTGATTTCTTTTTTTCTTGGGTTTTCCAAACCTCCTGCAAACTGAACTTTGCTTTGGTTCTCTTAGTCCCAGTAGGGTTTAAAGGAGAAATATATCCAAAGCTCGTTTGGCTGGGCTTCTCCTATGGATCACAGGAGTGCAGTTCATTTTGCACTCCTGTGGCCAGTTTTCAGCAGAGAGCGGGCTGAAGTCTGCTTTCTGCTGATGTCATGGATATCAGTCCAGGCACAGCGTCATCCTGACAATGGAAGTCTTGATCTGCCAGGTGCCTGGACTGACACCTATCTCAGTGAGTCTCTGAGAGCCTGAGACTGCCTGCTCCGCCCCTCCACAGCCCAGCACTCCAATGAGCGTGGAGGGAGATGAGCAGAGAGCTGTGACTGACAGTCTGCAGCTCTCTGCTCGTGGAGCTGTGAGAACCGAGCGATCAGCGGTGTTTGATCTCTTGGTTTTCAGTGTAGAGGCGCCAGGGGACAAATTCAGCATCGGACTGATGCTGCATGCACCTAGCTAAGTATTAATGGGGAAAAAAAGAAACCCATACTTCTCTTTTAAGGCTGCTTTCACACTGAGGCGCTTGAAAACTGCCCACAAAACGCTGGATGCTTTTGCGGCGCTTCTGAGGTGCTTTTGCAGTGCTTTTTACGCACTTTTGAGACATGAAGGTCACGTGACTCTAAAGAACCATTTTGGGGAACTTTTGAAGCCCTTTTTGTGTGCATTTAAGGCGTTTCCCATTCATTTCAATGGCGAGGGGAACATTTAAGGCGCTTTTCTTAGTGCTTCAAACATGCTCCAAAGATGCTGCTCCCAGGAGTTTTTTCCCCGCCCGCCAGCGCACCGCCCCAGTGTGAAAGCATTAATTGGTTTTAATGGAATTGGTTTTCGGGAGCTTTTCAGGTACTTTTTTTAAGCTTGAAAGCGCCTGAAAAGCACCTCAGTGTGAAAGGGGTATAAGGTTGGAATCCACAGTGGTCAGTGACAGCAGAATCAAATCAGCTTGTTTGTTTCTGATACTACTTTAGGATTGCACTATTATTCTTCAAAGTTATGTGTGGCACCAATGGAATTTCCTTTAACCACTTGCCGACCGCCAACCGCAGGTTGACGGCGACAAGGTGGTTCGTTATCGCAAATCACCGTCATATGACGGCGGCTGCGATAACGCGCACTGTGTTCGAGGAGGGCCAGGGAGCGGGTGCGGTGGCTTCGATTGCCGCCGGCTACCCGCGATGCCCCCCCCCCCGGAGTGAAAGAACGGAGGTCCGTGTATGTAAACACGGACCTCAATTCTGTGAAGGGGGAAGGGCTGTGATCACAGCCTTCCTGTATACAGAGGCTGTGACCACTTCCCTTCCCCAGCTAGGGCAATCCCCATACAGTTAGAACACGCCCAGGGAACATAGTTAACCCTTAGAGCGCACCCTTCAGGTTAACCCCTTCACTGCCAATGGCATTTACACAGTAATCAGTGCATTTTTATAGCACTGATCGCTGTATAAATGCCAATGGTCCCAAAAAAGTGTCAAAATGCTCTGACATGTCTGCTGAAATATCGCAGTACCGCTAAAAATCGCAGATCGCCGCCATTACTAGTAAAAAATTAAAAAAAAATAAAAACCCCAAAAATGAATTCTCATCATCCGTAAACGCGGCCACTTTTGCGCAAACCAATCAATAAACGCCGATTGCGATTTTTTTTATCGCAAATATGAGGAAGAATATAAATCGGCCAAAAACGGTGAAAAAAAATGTTTTTTTATATTTTTTTTTGGATTTGTATTTTAGCAAAAAGTAAGAAATTTGTTTCTTTTGTTTATAGCTGCGATCAGAAATGACGCAGAGATGATCAAATACCACCAAAAGAAAGCTCTATTTGTGGGAAAAAAAGGACGCAAATTTTGTTTGGGTACAACGTCCCACGACCGCGCAATTTTCTGTTAAAGCGACGCAGTGCCGAATCGCAAAAAGGGCTCCGGTCCTAAAGCTGGAAATCCTTCCGGGGCTGAAGTGGTTAAGCTGCAGAATTGTTGCATGTAAAATTGCTGTAGTTTTTTATTACTTAAATCTTTTGCTTTTTTTTAATCATTTGCTTTCAATGTTAGATTTCTGTATCAATATACAAAAAGCTATATATGTTATAGGATGAATGTATAAAAATGTGTGCTATCAAACAAAATCTATAACATGAGATAACATGATAATACAAAAAGTAAATGTTACTGTAAAGTATCTATAGCAGCTAACTTCCTCTGCCCACCTAAAGGCCAAAGGGTGGAGGTGTTAATCTCTTTGAACTGTGGTTAAGTGCTGGTTTTGTTTATTTAAGGAAGGAAACTGTCACTTCTGCTTGTCTACAGTGAGCAAGCACAATGCCTGTGATGGATTTAGAACTGGTAAAATAGTAGCACATTAAGCTTTGCAAACTTGAGGGTTATCAATAGCTTATGACTGAGTGAGATAAAAGTAATCAGAACTACTTTGCAATCCTTGTTTGCCAAGAAACCTGACTACAAGGAGATTCTAGGCTAGCAAAACAGGAATGAAAAGAGAAATGTTAATCCTATTCTTGACCATCACCAGGTAATAGGTGGATTGACAACTTTCATGGTATTATGTTCCTGCCTTGCAACATATCCCTGATGCATTTTTATGGATTGATTGCATTCCAACTAGGTCATGAACTTTGCTCTCTTCTCTCAAGCATATTATGCAGCTTTGGGAATTTTATAAAATCCTTAATAAATAATGTTAAAATAATTTAGTTAAGCAGAGTAGCAATAGAGTTATGTCAAGTTAAATGACTCACTCTGTGACTTTGATCTGCACATCTAAGCATAGATGGTAATAGTGTTAACCACTTCAGCTCCAGAAGGTTTACCCCCCTTCTTGACCAGGCCATTTTTGCGATACAGCCCTGCGTTACTTTAGCTGACAATTGCGCAGTTGTGCGATGCTGTACACAAATAAATTTGATGTCCTTTTTTCCCCACAAATAGAGCTTTCTTTTGATGGTATTTGATCACCTCCGCTTTTTTTATTGTTCACGCTATAAAAAAAAAAGACTGACAATTCTGAAAAAAAAACCCCAATATTTTTTACTTTCTGTTATAAAACATGGCTAATAAAAAAAATTAAAAAAATCTAATTTCTTCATCAATTTCGGCCAGTATGTATTCTGCTACATATTTTTGGTTTTAAAATCCCAATACGCATAAGCATAAAAGTTATAGCATCTACAAACTATTGGATATTTTTATGGAATTTTTTTTTTTTACTAGTAATGGCGGTGATCAGCGACTTATAGTGGGACTGTGACATTGCAGCGGACAAGTCGGACACTAAGTGACACTTTTTTGGGGACCAGTGATCAGTGCTAAAAAATACGCACTGTGTCAAGTTATGTGAGGCACCACAATGGACGGGCGATACTTGTCGCTTCCCATGCAATCATTTTGAGGCGACTAGTGAGAGTCCGACCTGGGTTTTGCCGGCCACCGTGGCAGAGCTGGTTCCAGCCCGGTCTTTCTGGTCCACTCAAACCCCTCTCCACTGCATTTAATGACCAGGAAGAAAACAGAGGAGAGCTTGATTCTGGATCTCAGAGGGAGAAAGCAGAGAGAGCTCTGTGTGCTAATTTGGACTCTAAGAACAAGGTTTTGTCTGTGTTTTGAACTTGCAAACCTGAAATATAAAACCTGGCAATCCGCCAGATTTTAAAGAAACTGACATCCATGCTGAATCTTTTCCCCTGAAAAGTGATCCCCATGAGCTAATCTCCCACAACTGTCAATATATTATTGACACTGGCAGGGAAGGGGTTAACATCAGGGGTGATGAAAAGGTTAAATGTGTCCCCAGGGAGTGCTCTCTAACTGTGTGGGGGATGCTTTAGCTGTGGGAAGACAAAGATCCATGTTCCTGCTTAGCAGAAATGCAAGAGCTCTGTTTTCCCTTGTCACAGAACAGGGATCTGCCTTATTTACATCAGAAGACCTCCGTTCTGCCTCTCTCAGGAACAATTGCGGGTCCCGGCAGACGGAGAGTCCCAGTGGACATCGGGTCCGCTGGACTCGCTGATTGGCTCCCGCTGTGTCCAATCACAGTGGGAGCTGGCTGCACACCCAGAAGGGTGAAATCACGTACCTGTATGTGATTTCGCACAGGAGAGCCGCCACCCCACAGTATATAAGTGGGGCGGTCGGCAAGTGGTTAATATGATACAGTGTACTTTTTTTAGTGTGTAGCTGTCATTTCTCTCATAATGTATTTCCTATGAAACACACCATGCCCTCACAAAAATGAGGACCTTATCCTTAATGTCTAACTACAATGGCCTCAATAAACACCTTGCCGCATACAAGGAGACCCTGCTGTTTAGAATTAAACAACAAGGCAGGATAATTACCCAAGATAACTTTTTGCATATGTGGCTAAAAAGAAATAACACCCAGTAAACTAGTGTAGTGAATAACTTGGATCACTTGATTTTACATCTTGGCAACTTTTGAAGCTATCTACACACCTTACAATTTGTCTGTACAATATCTTTTAGTTAACTTTGTAGAGCAGCAGCCTAGCCGGCCTCATGCACACTGGACATTTTTACAGCTGCTCCCCAGCATGTTATCCTATGTGTCCATGCACATATAGGCTGTTATCATTTTTGGGCAGGGGCATTTTCTGTCTGGAAAAAAAAAACCCAGAACTAGAGAGTTTGAAGAGGAGTTCTCAGCTGTAAAAATATTCTAACTCTGATAAAAGCTAAAAAAAAATGCTGGAAAATGTGGCCATTCTGTGCTTATCAGCGTTTTTGAGCCATAAGCTTTTGTGGGAGTATAGTTTTGCTCAAAAAAAAAAGCAGAAAAATGCTACAGCTAAGAAATGCTGAAAAACGCTACTGCAAAAATGCTGCAAAACTCATTCTACAGCTGCAGCTTTCTACAGCTAACGCTACTGGCATTTTTATAATATCCTGTGTGCATGAGGCCTAACAATCAATTACATTTTTATCCTGTCACATAGACCCTTGTCTTATATAATTGTTTGGTTGTTGGTAAACCTAAAGGAGATTGTAAAATCAATTGGCAGCATGTAGCTAGTTTTTATGCAATTGGCAGCATGCAGCAGCATGTAGCTAGTTTTTATGCAATTGGCAACATGTAGCTAGTTTTTATGCAATGTATCGATTTGCATATATTTTGTACATTTACAAACACCTGCAACAGCTATCCTATTCATTTCAGTAAGCTAATTATCTGACATAGATATTTTCTACATTCGGTACTGATGTTATAGCACTAAGATAGTACGATGAGTGCAGCGCTAAGGATCAAAAAAGTCTTAATATGAGACACCCTGTGTCAATGTGTCCATGCAAAAAGCAGAGATATCCAGTGCTCCAGTGTGAATTACCTTCACCAAATATGCTAGCAGCTCACCTCCAAGAGTTGGCTCTTATTACAGGAGCCGACACCAGCAGAAACTCTCCATTTCAGGGTGTTCAAAAGACAATAAGGCGATCACCATCAGTCTAATCTCCTTATCAGGTGCAGACCACTCTCAATCTTGGGTTCACAATCCCCTCATGTACTCTATAAGCACCATATATAAAAATAAAAATAAATCTAGTGCTCTCCGTATAAAAATGAACAATTTATTAAAAGTAACAAAACATACTCACAAGTGAAGCACTGTGACCCAGTGCATAGTTCACCGCATTACAATAAAAACGATCTTTCGTAAGGACACGAACGTTGAAACGGTCAGAAGACAGCAATGATCGCGGGTACAGCCACTTCCTACTTCCGGACACGTTGCGTTCCACCTCCCGGAACTTCGTGCTTCACTTGTGAGTATGTTTTGTTACTTTTAATAAATTGTTCATTTTTATACGGAGAGCACTAGATTTCTTTTTATTTTTATATATGGTGCTTATGGAGTACATGATTATTTTTCTTTAGATCACGAGAGGCATATTTTTACTTGTTAAATAATTTTCATTGTTTTGTATGAGTGTTCACTTCGTGCTTCAAGGCCCTCCACCTTGCGTTGCACAGGCCTTCATCCTTCACCGACATGGGCGCTAGTAACGACAGAAGACTGGCAAAGTTGCAAGCACAGGAATGCTTTCTAGCAAAAATAACATTACGCCACTTGATACGTGACCCAGTGTCACGAAGTGAACACTCATACAAAACAATGAAAATTATTTAACAAGTAAAAATATGCCTCTCGTGATCTAAATAAAAATAAA